>SJXQ01007906.1:0-58049 GCA_006408695.1 Aepyceros melampus
GTTGGTGATGGACAGGGAGGCCTGGGGTACTGCGATTCATGGGGTCGCAAAGAGTCGGACACGACTGCGCGACTGAACTCCAAGGGGAAAACACAATGAAAAGTTACAAAAACAGACTAAAAAATGTCCCATACTCTGTTGTTCTTCTCATGCCCATTCCTTTGCCCCCCACCTGCCCCAATCTACCATCAGGAGACTGAGAAAGTGGAGGTCCCAATGCAAATAAACATGTGGGCATAAGTTTCTCCTCACCAGCTTTTCAAACCAAAGACAAACTGTCTTTGTCTGTCTCTTCCCCTCGCCTTTTTCCCACCTCCCAAGACAATCAAAGTTCTTAACTTTAAAGCAATACTAAAGGTTTCTTAGCAGAACAAAACTGCGAAATGTGTTCAAGCACCCATACTTAAAAAGAGAACAATTCTTTCATTCTGAATTGGACGTAAAGCCTGACTGTATGAATGCAATTTACACATCGGTGTTGGGGGACAGAAGTCATTCATTTTGACTGCTTCATGTTTCAGGAGAGTGGTGGGGCAGAGGGACATTTCTAGCATGTCTTTTCTCCCTTATACATCTCCAAATGAGGAGATAAAATTTTGCTGACAGACATTGTTACCAAACTGCAGAGAAGATACTGTTTGTTCTACTTTTCTAGCATGCAGGCTATTTTCTCTGCACCCCTCTACCCCCATCTCTACACGAAAGGCCTGCTGTGCTAGCCTTTCACAGTCACTGAACTGACTCAGTTCAGTTCAGTCGTTCAGTCGTGTCCGACTCTGCGACCCCATGAATCGCAGGACACCAGGCCTCCCTGTCCATCACCAACTCCCAGAGTTCACCCAAACTCATGTCCATCGAATCGGTGATGCCATCCGGCCATCTCATTCTCTGTTGCCCCTTCTCCTCCTGCCCCCAATCCCTCCCAGCATCAGGGTCTTTTCCGATGAGTCAACTCTTCGCATGAGGTGGCCAAAGTACTGGAGTTTCAGCTTTAGCGTCAGTCCCTCCAATGAACACCCAGGACTGATCTCCTTTAGAATGGACTGGTTGGATCTCCTTGCAGTCCAAGGGACTCTCAAGAGTCTTCTGCAACATCACAGTTCAAAAGCATCAATTCTTCGGCACTCAGCTTTCTTCACAGTCCAACTCTCACATCCATACATGACCACTGAAAGTTCACGGTTCACGTATTGCTGAAGCCTGGCTTGGAGAATTTGAGGCATTACTTTACTAGCGTGTGAGATGAGCGCAATTGTGCAGTAGTTTAAGCATTCTTTGGCATTGCCTTTCTTTGGGATTAGAATGAAAACTGTCCTTTTCCAGTCCTGTGGCCACTGCTGAGTTTTCCAAATTTGATGGCATATTGAATGCAGCACTTTTACAGCACCATTTTTCAGGATTTGAAATAGCTCAACTGGAATTCCATCACCTCCACTAGCTTTGTTCGTAGTGATGCTGTCTAAGGCCCACCTAACTTCACATTCCAGAATGTCTGGCTCTAGGTGAGTGATCACACCATCGTGATTATCTGGGTCATGAAGATCCTTTTTCTACAGTTCTTCTGTGTATTCTTGCCACCTCTTCTTAGTATCTTCTGCTCCTGTTAGGTCCCTACCATTTCTGTCCTTTATTGAGCCCATCTTTGCATGAAATATTCCCTTGGTATCTCTAATTTTCTTGAAGAGATCTCTAGTCTTTCCCATTCTGTTGTTTTCCTATATTTCTTTGCATTGATTGCTGAGAAAGGCTTTCTGATCTCTCCTTGCTATTCTTTGGAACTCTGCATTCAGATGCTTATATCTCTCCTTTTCTCCTTTGCTTTTCGCTTCCCTTCTTTTCACAGCTATTTTAAGGCCTCCTCAGACAGCCATTTTGCTTTTTGCATTTCTTTTTCTTGGGGATGGTCTTGATCCCTGTTCTCCTGTACAATGTCACGAACCTCCGTCCATAGTTCATCAGGCACTCTGTCTATCAGATCTAGTCCCTTAAATCTATCTCTCACTTCCACTGTATAATCATAAGGGATTTGATTTAGGTCATACCTGAATGGTCTAGTGGTTTTCCCTACTTTCTTCAATATAAGTCTGAATTTGGCAATAAGGAGGTCATGATCTGAGCCACAGTCAGCTCCTGGTCTTGCTTTTGCTGACCATATGGAGCTTCTCCAACTTTGGCTGGCTGAATACATTTAGAGTTAGGAGGTACAAAGGCATATCCTTCAACCCAGATTTTATAAGTATGAAAGCTGATATTGTGAGGTCCTATTTGTCTGTGTCCATGTCTCTCTCTCTTCTAGTTACAAACCCAGATCTGCTGATAAACAGCTGTTCTCCCTCAACTCCAACTGTCAAGTTTACAGGTTGGCTATCTTACTGCCTCAGATACACTGGAAACATTAAAACGATGTTTTCTAGTTTGGGCTTTTGTGTGTTTGCTTCTCATTTTATGACACATTTTGTCAGTGTATATAGCGAACAAGGAGTGGCAGTAGTAATTCATCTTTCCATTAAAATCACTCTCCACTGCCATCAACACTATGTTCATGTACACAACAACCTACACACCAGAGATACAAACACACCATCTTATATTCTCTGCACTACTTACGTCCATGCTTCATAACAAAAAGAAACTGAGAAAATCTGTAGCAACAGTTAAGAAACAGCACCAACTGAAGAAATACGAGATCAATGTTTCTATATTGCTGAAAATGTAAAGAAAAAGAAAAGAGACACACCACCAACAACAACAAAATAACAGATGTGGGGATAAGAAGAGGAAGAAAATTTAAAAAGGCCAAGTTTTTTCTTTTAAGTAGTTTTTATAATAAAGGTTGATGAATGGCTCTTACTTGTTAATACCTGCTTCACAATCTGTTTCATTTTTCTAAGATTTCTTTACTTCTTTTATCACACTAAAAGAGTTAAAGATGATATAAAAGAGGTCATTTGCCTACTACTCCTTATTAAAGGATATAGCTAACCAAAAAGAGCCTCAATTTGTTCACACCATGTAAGTTCTCTGCTTACGATTTCTAAAGTAGAATCTCCAGTACTTGGGTCTTTAAGAACTGGCAAACCCACTTATATATCTGAGCAAAAACCATATAAATTCCATATTTTCTCAGACTATGGAATCTGACAGTTACAGGAAAACTGTGATTACATAATTCTTACCCTTCTTACCACCAAAAATATCATCAGCTCTAGTAAAACAACACTGTTTTTGTCTACTATGACTTTTTAAAACTTTTTAGATTCATTAAATAAATTCTAATCATCATTTAAATGTAGTTGTACATGAAAAAGGGGCTAGAATACTTTTCAAAACAGGAAAAAATTCAACTTTAATCAAGAGAGAAAAATCAGCTTAAAAAACTGGAAATCATGACCTGATCTTCAAATTCTGTCTCAGCATAAGTTGGACTTCTGAACACACAGCAACTTCCTGGACTTTGTACTTAAGTTTCCCTAAAGTATAATAGAAGGCCAAAAAGAAAACATTATCTAGTGAACATGGAATGCTACAGTTGACTACATAATTAATTCAAAGAAGTATAAGTACTGTCTCTTTAAAACACAGCTCTTTGGCTACACTTGAGTATTTTGGATTAAAGATCTGGCATGAAGATTACTTACATTCTTTCCAAACCTCAATCATTTTTCACTTGAAAAAGACTTTCAGCTGACTAAATGCAAAAAAAGGTTTTTTGTGTTTTGTTTTTGTTTTTTGGTTTTTTTTGCAAAATAACTTCGGCTTTTTGAATTCCAAGAATTTTCTTTTTCAGCCCGTTTCTGGATCTTGTCTTTGTCATTACTACAAATCCTAAAAATCAAAAAATAATAGAGAATTTTACTTAATACACACTGTTTGCTGCTAAGTCACTTCAATCGGTCCGACTCTGTGCGACCCCATAGATGGCAGCCCACCAGGCTCCCCCGTCCCTGGGATTCTCCAGGCAAGAACACTGGAGTGGGCTGCCATTTCCTTCTCCAATGCATGACATGAAAGTGAAAAGTGAAAGTGAAGTCGCTCAGTCGTGCCCGACTCTCTGCGACCCCATGGACTGCAGCCCACAACTAATCTAAATACTGTCACAGATCAGGACTATCAGAAAAGTACAGAATTAAGTATCATTTATTCTTTGTAAAAAAAAAAACAGAGACAGAATTTCAATGCTGAAAGTAAAGGTTGTAATTCTTTTTTTAAAGTATTTAAGAGCTGTTAGGGACCTCGGCCAGAAACCAAGTCAAAGGTTCTTGATCAAGAATCAGTGCACCAACATAAACAGACTAGAGGAGGTCTATGAGCCTCCTCAAACTGTTATGTACAATTTAAAGTAAATGATGTATTCATAAATATTTTTCTTGGGCAGCTATCTATAGCTTTCATCAAATGTTCCAAGTATTCAAGTGTCAACCTACCACCCCCAAGAAAGGTTCACGAGCCACTTCCCAAGGTCACATAAATAGTAAATGTCAGAGCCAGGTCTCTCACACAATTCCTCTTTTTTCTAATCACACTCATCTTGTTCACATCTCCATAGAACAATCACAACATAGGAGCTTCCAACTATGCCTATTCGCTTTCATCCTACACATTGCCAAAATGCTTCCCGACACTCATTTAAACAATACAAACACATAAATTATTTTCTTCTTTCTCTTGTTTTTATGTCAGCAAGTCATCTTATGGTATGTGTTATTTCTTTTAGTAAGTAAGTTTCAGGCGATATCTTACTGACAGAGATCTCAGCTGGTAAACAATCCTCCTGCAATGCAGGAGACCCCACTTAGATTCCTTGGTTGGAAAGATCCCCTGGAAAAGGGATAGGCTACCCACTCCAGTATTCTGGCCTAGAGAATTCCATGGACTGTATAGCCATGGGGTCGCAAAGAGTCGAACACGGCTGGGCACTTTCACTTTGCAGGGAGAAAACACAATTGAATACAACTAAGGAAGGGAAAAATAATTATAAAAATATCCTTGCTTTTGTGCTACATACTAATTACATCATGTATCAAAGTTTCATGAACAGAAATTGTTGCATTAAGCCTAGTGTAGTACCTAAGACATTCAGAGAAAAGACAGAAACCACTAGAAGAAAAGAGGAAGAGAAGAAAAGAGAAAGAACTTTTAGGAGAAGAACATGAGCAGTAACAAGGAACAACATTAGTAAAATATGAGCAAAAACATTTCAGTCATCAGGAGGTAAAATATCTTTTAACCTCTAAGAGAAATTTGGGGGGACTTTTCTGGTGGTCCAGTGGTTAGGATTCATCACTCTCACTGTCAGGGCCCTAGATTCAATCCCTGCTGGAAGAATAAGATCCCACAAGTCACGAAGCTTAGCCAAAGGAAAAAAAGAGAAAGTTGGGAGAGAAAGGCAAGATAAAGACTGATAATGATGAATAAAACTAACCACATGTGAATACTTATCCATTAATGTCTCTTACATAAATAAAACTATGCTAGTGTTGTTTACCATAAAAGTAAAATATCTTTTCATGTACTAGTATTTAATCTTCATGATCAATACACAGCTATGGTGATTACAGCACAACTGTGAACTGAGTAAATATCACTGAGCTGAGTATACTTTGAATGGATGAGTTGTATGGCATGTGAATTATATCTCAATAAAACTATTATATTTTCAAAAAAAAAATCAAAAGTGACAACAGGTAAAAAGAAAATAAGACCAAGTAGGATGTATTCCAAGAATGCAACAGTCATTCAGTAGTCAATAGTCAATCAATGTAATTCACTGTCTTAACAATCTAAGAAGAAAAACATGATCCATATCAATTTATGCATTTGAAAATATCCTGAATCTAGTCTTGATTTTAAACAATAAACATAAAACTATGAATAAAACGGAAGTTACCTAGCATGGTTAAGAGCATCTGTAAAAATAACCTACAGCTAACATCACACCCTCATCATGGATCACAGGCTTGTCTTGGAGAAGGGGCTTTATAAGTCAATGAAGCTATAAGCCGTATCATGCAGGGCTACCCAAAATGGACAGTTCACAGAGGAGAGTTATGACAAAACGTGGTCCATTGGAGAAGGATACGGCAAACCACTCCAGTATTCTTGCTCTAAGAACCCTATGAGCAGTATGAAAAGGCAAAAAGATATGACACCAGAAGATGAGCCCCAGGTTGGAAGGTGTCCAGTATGATACTGGGGAAGAGCAGAGGGCAATTACTAACAGCTCCAGAAAGAATGAAGCTGCTGAGCCAAAGTGGAAATGACGCTCAGCTGTGGATGTGTTTGGTGGTGAAAGTCAAGTCTGATGATGTAAAGAACTATATTGTATAGGAACCTGGAATGTTAGGTCCATGAATCAAGATAAATAAGACATGGTCAAGCCAGAGATAGCAAGAGTAAACATCTACATCTTGGGAATCAGTGAATTATAATGAACAGGAATGGGCAAACTTAATTCAGATGACCCTTATATCTACCGCTGTGGGCAACCATTATATCTACTGCTGTGGGCAAGAATCCCTTAGAAGAAACGGTATAGCCCTCATAGTTAACAAAACAGTCCAAAATGCAGTTCAGCTCAGTCGCTCAGTCGTGTCTGACTCTTTGCGACCCCATGAATCGCAGCACGCCAGGCTTCCCTGTCCATCACCAACTCCCGGAGTTCACTCAGACTCACATCCATCGAGTCTGTGATGCCATCCAGCCATCTCATCCTCGGTCGTCCCTTTCTCCTCCTGCCCCCAATCCCTCCCAGCATCAGGGTCTTTTCAAATGAGTCAACTCTTCGCATGAGGTGGCCAAAGTACTGGAGCTTCAGCTTTAGCATCATTCCTTCCAAAGAAATCCCAGGGTTGATCTCCTTCAGAATGGACTGGTTGGATCTCCTTGCAGTCCAAGGGACTCTCAAGAGTCTTCTCCAACACCACAGTTCAAAAGCATCAATTCTTCGGCGCTCAGATGTGNATGTTTTTCTGGAACTCTCTTGCTTTTCCATGATCCAGTGGATGTTGGCAACTTGATCTCTTTGCCTTTTCTGAAACCAGCTTGAACATCTGGAGGTTCACAGTTCATGTATTGCTGAAGTCTGGCTTGGAGAATTTTGAGCATTACTTTACTAGCATGTGTGATGAGTGCAATTGTGCGGTAGTTTGAACATTCTTTGGCATTGCCTTTCTTTGGGATTGGAATGAAAACTGACCTTTTCCAGTCCTGTGGCCACTGCTGAGTTTTCCAAATTTGCTGGCATATTGAGTGCAACACTTTCACAGCATCATCTTTTAGGATTTGAAAAAGCTCAACTGGAATTCCATCACCTCCACTAGCTTTGTTCGTAAAGATGCTTTCTAAGGCCCACTTGACTTCACATTCCAGGATGTCTGGCTCTAGGTGAGTGATCACACCATCGTGATTATCTGGGTCGTGAAGATCTTTTTTATATAGTTCTTCTGTGTATTCTTGCCACCTCTCCTTAATATCTTCTGCTTCTGTTCGATCCATACCATTTCTGTCCTTTATCGAGCTCATCTTTGCATGAAATGTTCCCTTGGTATCTCTAATTTTCTTGAAAAGATCTCTAGTGTTTCCCATTCTGTTGTTTTCCTCTATTTCTTTGCATTGATCACTGAGGAAGGCTTTCTTATCTCTTCTTGCTGTTCTTTGGAACTCTGCATTCAGATGCTTATAGATTTCCTTTTCTCCTTTGCTTTTCGCTTCTCTTCTTTTCATGGCTAATGTAAGGCCTCCCCAGACAGCCATTTTGCTTTTTTGCATTTCTTTTCCATGGGGATGGTCTTGATCCCTGTCTCCTATACAGTGTCACAAACCTCATTTCATAGTTCATCAGGCAGTCAATCTATCAAATCTAGTCCCTTAAATCTATTTCTCACTTCCACTGTATAATCATAAGGGATTTGATTTAGGTCATACCTGAATGGTCTAGTGGTTTTCCCTGCTTTCTTCAATTTCAGTCTGAATTTGGTAATAAGGAGTTCATGATCTGAGCCACAGTCAGCTCCTGGTCTTGTTTTTGTTGACTGTATAGTGCTTCTCCATCTTTGGCTGCAAAGAATATAATCAATCTGATTTCGGTGTTGACCATCTGGTGATGTCCATGTGTAGAGTCTTCTCTTGTGTTGTTGGAAGAGGGTGTTTACTATAACCAGTGCATTTTCTTGGCAAAACTCTACTAGTCTTTGCCATGCTTCATTCCTTATTCCAAGGCCAAATTTGCCTGTTACTCCAGGTGTTTCTTGACTCACTACTTTTGCATTCCAGTCCCCTATAATGAAAAGGATATCTTTTTTGGGTGTTAGTTCTAAAAGGTCTTGTAGGTCTTCATAGAACCGTTCAACTTCAGCTTCTTCAGTGTTACTGGTTGGGGCATAGATTTGGATTACCGTGATATTGAATGGTTTGCCTTGGAAATGAATAGAGATCATTCTGTCGTTTTTGAGATTGCATCCAAGTACTGCATTTCAGACTCTTTTTTTTTTTGACCATAATGGCTACTCCATTTCTTCTGAGGGATTCCTGCCCGCAATAGTAGATATAATGGTCATCTGAGTTAAATTCACCCATTCCAGTCCATTTTAGTTCCCTGATTCCTAGAATGTTGACGTTCACCCTTGCCATCTCTTGTTTGACCACCTCCAATTTGCCCTGATTCATGGACCTGACATTCCAGGTTCCTATGCAATACTGCTCTTTACAGCATCGGATCTTGCTTCTATCACCAGTCACATCCATAACTGGGGATTGTTTTTGCTTTGACTCCATCCCTTCATTCTTTCTGGAGTTATTTCTCCACTGATCTCCAGTAGCATACTGGGCACCTACTGACCTGGGCAGTTCCTCTTTCAGTGTCCTATTATTTTGCCTTTTCATACTGTTCATGGGGTTCTCAAGGCAAGAATACTGAAGTAGTTTGCCATTCCCTTCTCCAGTTGACCACATTCTGTCAGACCTCTCCACCATAACCCACCCACCTTGGGTGGCCCCACAGGGCTTAGTTTCATTGAGTGAGACAAGGGTGTGGTCCTAGTGTGATTAGTTGACTAGTTTTCTGTGAGTATGGTTTCAGTGTGTCTGCCCTCTGATGCCCTCTCGCAACATCTACCATCTTACTTGGGTTTCTCTTACCTTAGGCGTGGGGTATCTCTTCACGGCTACTCCAGCAAAGCGCAGCCGCTGCTCCTTACCTTGAACGAGGGGTATCTCTTCACGGCTGCTCCAGCAAAGTGCAGCTGCTGCTCCTTACCTTGGACGAGGGGTATCTGATGTCATACACTGGTGGCACTCACGTTACTTCTGCTAGTACAACTAGTGTTGCAATTGCCATCCTTGTAAGTTTTTTAAACATCTAAACACAACTCTATGTATCACCCCCCACTGGATTAAAGTAGGTTATTTCTAGAGATCCCTCTAGAAAATGCAGAGTTCTAGATAATGTTGTATGGCACATGGGATCTTAGGTCCCTGGCCAGGACTCGAACTCATGCCCCCTGCATTGGGAGCGTGGACTCCTAATCAATGGACTGCCAGGGAAATCCCAAGATTTTTCTGAGAGGCCAATTTCACAGCAACAACAACATCAACAAATCAGAAACAGAAAAAACTATGTGCCTGAATTAAAGACCAAAGAAGACCATGCACATAATTTCTTTGAATACTCAGCTCTGGTGTTTAGAGAAAATAAAAATTTGCATTTAGAATACTGTATACACAACTACAGGTTTGGCTTATAAAGCAAGAACTCTGGACCCCAGGTCAATAGGCCTGGGTCAGAGTCCTGGTTCTGCCACATGCTGAACTGATGTTGGCCTGCACTGCCTCTGTTTTTTTCTCTAATGCCTGTTAAAGAATTTAAGGAGCACTTGGCAAATTCATCCCCAGCCCAGGGTTTACCCTTTGGACGTACACAATGCTCCTATTATAGCCTCATCTGTGTCATGAATATTTTCTATCACCAGAAATCCCCCGGGTCACATAGTCCTGGATTCAGATAGCTTCTGGAATTTACATCTTATCTTTGTGATTTACTGCTTGCATAATATTGATGTTTCTGAGTTTCAGCTTCTTCTTTGGTGAAATGAAATGCTTTCATGGAATGTTCAAAACAAATTGTAAACCTGACCACATTTCCTCTCCACTGCTGTCATTCTAGTCCAGATACAGGCAGAGTGTGCCTGTATCTAGTTGAGAAGAGCTTTACATTTTTAAAGGATTAGGAAATAAGACAAAGAATCCAGGATGCTGATCATATGTAACCCACAATGACTGCACTATTCCCTGCTCCTCTGCAGAAACCGTGTTGACCTCTGCTCTCGTCCAGGCCATGTTTGCTTGGATTATTGTGGTTGTCTCCTAACTGTTCTCCCTTCTCTCCTTTTTCATCTTAGTTTCTTCTTCCACCCAACTCCAATCCAATTGTCTACACTGCAGCCAGAATGACCCGTTTCAGACACACACCAGAGCTTGCGTCCCCCTTACTTGAAGCCTCCAAATGGCTTCCCAATGTACAGAGTATAAACTCCAAACCCCTTGCTGCCACCTCGGCTCCTGCTAGTCTCTCCCTAGTTGTTAAAGCTCCAGTCTGTTTTCTCTGCGCCCACACCCCCATCCCCATCCCACGCCTTTCCACTTTGCATCCTCTCTCCTTATCTGCAACTCTTTTTTCCCCCTTAGATTTCACTATCTTGGCAGCTCAAATTGCAACTCTTTAAAGAGGCCAGCCCCAAGCACCATATCTAATCTAGCACTCTTCTCAGGCTAATCTGCTTCATTGCTTTTCTTGTCCATTTCTCCCCACTAGAATATAGACTCCAGGAGTGCTGGAACCTTCTCATCTAGCTCGCCTTTTTGAATCCCAGTCTATTTGGTGGGTGCTCAATAAAATATGTTGAATGAAGAATGATCAGATATAGAGAAGGATATAAGAGCATTAGTGAGCATTAAAGTATAAGGGCACGCCTTGGAGTATTTTTAAAAATTCCCCAGGGGTTGTGGTGAAGTTTCGATAAGATATATAAAACACTTAGCATCTAGCCACAAACACCTGGGCTCAAGGGCAGTCTGCCTTTGCCCCTTCTCTATTTCAAATGCAAATAAACCTGGGAGTTACAAGACATCTGTGGGTAAGTGTGTGTGAGAGAGACATAGAAAGGAGAGATACAGCTGAGAAAACCCCGGGGCCATACTAGTTACTAAAATACTGAAATATTTCCATAAGTAACCTCTGATCCCTCCTGTCTCCCCAGGACCTCACTATGATCTGGCAATTAAAGTTACTGCCTGACAACATCCAGGTCATCAGCCTAGCTTCTAGGTCATTAAGTGTTTTGAAAAGCACCTGCTTATTGAAAATTTATAACTGGTAGGAGTAAGTTACTAGAGAAAGTGAGTTCTGATTAGCTGCTGAAAAGAACATTTTTTTTTTTTTACCAAGAGCTGCCTCTGGTAAAGGCAGAGATCTCTGTATCTTGTCATATATAGAAAAGCAAGCTATTATTACTATTAAAACTAGCTCATTTTTTTCTCACCAGGAACAGGACACATTGATAATGGTTTTTCTACTTCACAGAGGCATATGGTTTTTCTACTTCATGTCAGCTCCGTCAGGTGATACTGAAATGCAAACAGAGATGTTGAAAGCTGTGAGATTCTAGATGAAGAGCTGTGTGGTTTCCCCAACTGTGAGTTTGCAGTAAAAAAGGAAGTGTGTGCCAGACTGGCTCCAGGCGGCATTGGGACCCTGCTATAGCATTTTCAGGAGCCCTGAGCGCAGCCAAGGTTGGTTGACACAGTCTGTCCAGGGGTCAGCAGGCCTGCACACACCGAGTTCTCCTGTCCACACAGAGAAGAGGAGGGCGTTTGGCAGACCTCTGTCCGTGCTAAAGTACACTGACCTGAGTAAGCAGGCAAGTTCAGTTCTAAATGCTCTGTAAGGAAGGGAATGGTCACCTCTTTTGTGTCTGTTTACTCAAGCATCTAATTTTTACTTTAAGTAAAAAAAAAAAAGTTTCATGTATTTCTCCAGTTTTATTGAGATATAATTGACATGAAACTTTGATTTAGTTTATGGCATCACCAACTCAATGGACATGAGTTTGAATAAGCTCCAGAAGTTGGTGATGGACAGAGAAGCCTGGTGTGCTGCGGTCCATGGGGTCGCAAAGAGTTGGACATGACTGAGCGACTTAACTGAACTGATGGTGTATCACATAATGGTGTACAACATAATATAACAAAATGACACCACAATAAGTTTAATTAACATCCATCACCTCACATAGTTACAAATTCTTTTTCCAGTGAAGGTCTCCTCTCTTGTGTATGTGGTAAGTCACTTTAGTCGTGTCCAACTCTTTGCGACGCAGTGGACCCTATGTAGCCTGCCAGGCTCCTCTGTCCACGGGATTCTCCAGGCAAGAATACTGGAGTGGGTTGCCATGCCGTTCTCCGGAGGATCTTCCCAACCTGGGGATTGAACCAGGTCTCCTGCATTGCAGGCAGATTCTCTACCACCTGAGCCACCAGGGAAGCCCCTCGCATAGCAACTTTCAAATATATAATACTTCAAACTCCAGTCATAACGCTGTACATTATATCCCCAGGACTTATAACTGGAAGCTTGTGCCTTTTGCTCAGCTTCACCCATTTCCCCCACTCCTGACTCCCCACCTCTGTTCTGTTTCTGTGAGCTTGGTTTCTTAGATTCCACATATAACTCAGATCATGTGGCATTTGTCCTTCTCTGTCTGACTTATTTCACTTAGCATGATGCCTTCAAGGTCCAGCAAAATCAAAAATATTTTGATTACAAACCATTTAGCTCCTGAAAAATTCACCTGTTTAACAGATGAGTATAGTCCACAAACAAGTGACCATAACACACTCTGCCAGTTTATCAGGAAAAGTGAGACTCAGCTCTGGATAGAGAGCTTTTTCTGTACTAAGATACTGGTTTTGTGTTTGAGAAATAAGACTCTGTTTTCAGCAACATGGATGGACCTAGAGATTATCACATTAAGTGAAGCAAGCCAAAGACAAACATGATTTCACTTACATGTGGAATCAAAAAAAAGATAACAAATGAATCCATTCACAAAACAAAAACATATCCACAGACATAGAAAACAAACCCCTGGCCACCAAAGGGGAAAGAGGGCCCAGTAAACTAGGAGTCTGGGATTAAAATGCACACACCACCAGACATGGAGTAGACGACTAACAAGGACCGACTGTGTAGTACAGGGATCTATACTCAATATCTCATAACCTGTAATGGAAAAGAATTCCTACAGGTGCCTCAGTGAATTTCACCTGGGATGGGACTGGGGCTGCAGGGCACCAGCTTGCTGGCAACTTCACACATGTCCTAGCAGTGTACCACCTTAGTGTGCTTGAGGATAGTGATGATGTCACCCAGCACAGTCACACCCAGTTCATCCATGATTTCCTTGTCGAGATCCAGCAGCACGCTCTTCTGGATCCTATTATCCACAAACATCACTGCATAACTGACAGAAGGTCCTGGAGGAATGCCAGGTTCCTTAGAGAACATGGTCCATTCAGAAAGGACCATAGGAATTGAGATTGCGGTCTCCCTGGCCTTCACGCTGCTCCCTGGAGCTACCTGTGTGGCCTCGGCAAGTGACTTCACCAGTCGGGCCTCTGTGTCCTCATTAAGCCTTTAAGTACTGGTGTCCGCCCACTATAGCTGCAGAGTTCGCTGCATGTATGCATGCTAAATCACTTCAATTGTGTCCAACTCTTTGTGACCCAATGGACTGTAACCCACAAGACTCCTCTATCCATGGGATTCTCCAGGCAAGATTACTGGAGTGGGTTGCCATGCCCCCCTCCAGGGGAACTTCCCAATCTAGGGATTGAACCCAGGTCTTCTGTGGCTCCTGCACTGCAGGCAGATTCTTTACCGCTGAGCCACCGGGGAAGCCCCACAGAGTTCCCTGCTGACTCAGTTCCCTCTCTCTACCATGAAAGCCCATCTCTAGTGCTGACTTTCTTTCCGTCTGGGCCCGCAACTACTCATGCCACTCACCTTCACTTCTGGCAGCACCTAAGATATTTGCTATACAGTAAATCCCCTACATATGAACCTTCAAGTTGTGACTTTCAAATATGTGAACATGCCTTGACAACCTGACGGAACTGGAGGCCCAGAGTAAGGACAAAGGAGAAGTAACTAAAGAACCAAACAGATTCATGATGCAGGAAATGGCAAGGGGTTTTGCTTTTTTTGACAAGGCATTGTTAGTTTTTTTTAATAGTAGAAGATGTTTACCAGTTTTCACAATCAATAGCCAGACAAAAAAAGAAAAGATAATTACAGTTGAATGCCATAATGGGAACATGATTAACTTAACAATACGAAATAACTATACACAATTTGGGAGGTCAAGCAGAGTGACATGGTAAGTGGAAATGCATATTCGCACATGTTTTCATTTGCTCAGCCAAGCTATGTCTTTTGGTTGGTGCATTTAATCCATTCACATTTAAGGTAATTATTGATATGTGTGATCCTATTACCATTTTTTAAATTGTTTGGGGTTTATTTTCAGTAGGTCTTTTCCTTCTCTTGTGTTTCCTGATTAAAGTTCCTTTGGCGTTTGTTGTAAAGCTGGTTTGGTGGTGCTAAATTCTCTTAACTTCTGCTTGTCTGGAAAGCTTTTGATTTCTCCGTCAAATCTGAAGGAGAGTCTTGCTGGGTAGAGTATTGCTTGTTGTAGGTTTTTCCCTTTCATCACTTTAAATATATCATGCCATTCCCTTCTGGCTTGTAGAGTTTCTGTTGAGAAATCAGCAATGGCAAGGGAGTTTTCTCTTTTTGACAAGGCGTTGTTAGTTTTTTTCATAGTAGAAGATGTTTACCAGTTTGCACAATCAATAGCTAGACAAAAAAAATAAAAGATAATTACAATTGAATGCCATAATGGGAACATGATTAACTTAACAATATGAAATAACTATACAAGTTTGGGAGGTCAAGCAGGAGTTCTAATGGGAGTTCTCTTGTATGTTATTTGTCATCTTTCCTCATTGCTTTAATGTTTTATCTCTGTCTTTAATTTTTGTCTGTTTGATTATTGTGTGTCTTGCGTGTTCCTCCTTGGGTTTATCCTGAATGGGACTCTCTTCGGGTCCTGGACTAGGTTGACTATTTCCTTTCCCATGTTAGGGAAGTTTTCAGTTATTATCTCTTCAAATATTTTCTCAGGTCCTTTCCTTTTTTTTCTGGGACCCCCTATGATGGGAATGTTGGTGCATTTAATGTTGTCCCAGAAATCAGTTAGGCTGTCTTCATTTTTTTTTAAAATTATTTTTCTTATGTTCTGTGGCAGTGATTTCCACCATTCTATCCTCCAGGTCATTTATTTTCCATTTTTCTGCCTTAGTTATTCTGCTCTGGGTTGCTTCTAGTTATTATTCATCTCTGTTTGTTCTTTAGTTCTTGTAGGTCTTTGGTAAACATTTCTTGTGTCATCTCCATTCTTTTCCCAAGATCCTGGATCATCTTCACTATCATTATTCTGAATTCTTTTCCTGGAAGGTTGCCTATTTCCACTTCATTTAGTTGTCTTTCTGGGGTTTTACCTTGTCCCTTTATCTGCTTTTTCATCCTGATTAACTGTAATGTGGTTTTCCTAGCTGCTGCAGGATTGTGCTTCTTCTGTCTGCCCTCTGATGGAGGAGGCTGAGAGTCTTGTGTAAGCTTCCTGATTCAGGAGATTGGTAATGTGGAAAACTGGATCTTGCTCTGATGGGCAGGGCCTTGCTCAGTAAAGCTTTAATCCAATTATCTGCTGATGGGTGGGGTTGTGTTCCCTCCCTGTTAGTTGTTTGGCCTGAGGTGACCCAGTCTTGGGGCCTGTGGGCATTATGGTAGGGTTAATGGTGACCTCCAAAAGGGCTCACACCACGGGGGACCTTCAGAGCGAGGACCCTGTGGTGAGCCCCAGCCAACGCACGCCTCCACAGGAGGCCCTCCAACACTACAGGTAGTTTTGGTTCAGTCTCCTGCGGGGTCACCGCTCCTTTCCTCTGGCTCTTGGTTTGCACAAGATGTTGTTTGTGTCCTCCAAGACTGTAGTCTCTGTTTCCCTCAGTCCTGTGGAAGTCCTGTAATCAATCCCACTGGTCTTCACAGATTTCCTGGGGATTCCAGTCCCTCTGTCAGATTTCCAGGCTGGGAAGCCTGATGCAGGGCTCAGAGCCCTCTTAACAGTGCGAGAACTTCTTTAGTACTATTGTTCCCCAGTTTGTGGGTCACCCAGCAGGTATAGGATTTGATTTTATCATGATTGCACTCCTCCTACCCTCTTGCTGCAGCTTCTTCTTTGTCTTTGGAAGTGAGGTATCTTTCTGGTGAGTTCCAGCATCTTCCTGTGGTTGTTCAACAGCTAGCTGTGACTTTGGTGCTCTAGCAGGAGGAGAGGAGTGTGTCCTTCTACTCTACCATCTTGAACAGGAATCCAAGGCTTTCCTGGTTTTGAGGCACAGGCCCTGAATGTAGAGTGGTAAATGAAGGTAAATGGCAGGAGCCGTCCATAATGCAATTCAGTGCTACCCTGTCATCTATGATGAGAAAAAAGAGTTACTACCCAGATATCACCAGATTGTTTTTTCATCGGGGTAGATAGGATTGAATCCAGCAAGGAACCAGAACTTGTGCTATCAATGACAGGCATGAGTGAAATTGCAGCTTGCCCTCCATCTCCTATTGCTGACAATCATTCAGCTCTACCATCTCCCACATCATATTTCTCTTGAGTTCCCTGCATAATGCCAGGAACCAGAAGGTCTGTCTCCTCAGTGAAATGTGTTCTTTTTAAGTCACTAAGTCATGTCTGAGCCCATGAACTGCAGCATGCCAGACTCTTTTGTCCTCCATTATCTCCCAGCTGCTAAGTCGCTTCAGTCGTGTCCAACTCTGTGTGACCTCATGGATGGCAGCCCACCAGGCTCCCTCGTCCCTGGGATTCTCCAGGCAAGAACACTGGAGTGGGTTGCCATTGCCTCTCCAATGCATGAAAGTGAAAAGTGAAAGTGAAGACGCTCAGTCTTGCCTAACTCTTAGCGATCCCATGGACTGCAGCCCACCAGACTCCTCCATCCATGGGATTTTCCAGGCAAGAATACTGGAGTGGGTTGCCATTGCCTTCTCCAATTATCTCCCAGAGTTTGCTCAAATTCATGTCCACTGAATTGGTGATGCTATCTAAACATCTCATCCTCTGCCAACCCTTTCTCCTTTTGCCTTCAATCTTTACTAGCATCAGGGTCTTTTCCAATGAGTCCAGGTATCCAAAGTATTGGAGCTTCTGCTTCAGTATCAGTCCTTCCAATGAATAATCAGGGTTGCCTTTACAAATGACTGATTTGATCTCCTTGCAGTCCAAGGGACTCTCAAGAGTCTTCTCCAGAACTACAATTTGAAAGCATCAGTCCTTAGGCACTCAGCCTTCTTTATGGTCCAACTTTCACATCTGTACCTGACTACTGGAAAGACCATAGGTTTGACTATATGGACCTTTGTCAGCAAAGTGATGTCTCTGCTTTTTAATACATGTTCTAGGTTTGTCATAGCTTTTCTTCTAAGGAGCATCTTTTAATTTTGTGGCTGCAGTCACCACCCACAATGATTTTGGAGTCCAAGAAAAAATAAAATCTGTCACTGCTTCCATTTTTACCCTTCTATCTGCCATGAAGTGAAGAGACTGGATGCCATGATCTTAGTTTTTTGAATGTTGAGTTTAAGCCAGTTTTTTCACTCTCTTCTTTCACCTTCATCAAGAGACTCTTTACTTCTTCATTTCCTGCCATTAGAGTGGTATCATCTGCATATCTGAGGTTGTTGATATTTCTCCCAGCAATCTTGATTCCAGCTTGTGAGTGAAATGTGGGCTCTTCCAAAAGAACAAGGTGGACAAGGACACTTGTCCCTCATTCAAGGCTTCAGGTTAAAAAAAATGTCTCCTCCAATAACTCAAAACCTAAAACTTGTGCCATGTGTGGGTTTGAATTCAAATTTATGCTACAATTCTATGTTGTAGGAATCGCTATGCTGAGAAGTTATTGTAAGAAATATTCAAGGCCATTGATACCAGAAGCCTAGGAGACCTGCAGACCCCTCTGTAAAAACATGTCAATAAATTTGACACATTTCCTCTCTAAAGGGCAAAATTAACAAACAGAGAACTAGAACTTGAGATAACCAGTCTGAAAGAGAGTAGAAATTAAATGCCAAACTGCCAACATCCGCTGGATCATGGAAAAAGCAAGGGAGTTCCAGAAAAACATCTATTTCTGCTTTATTGACTATGCCAAAGCCTTTGACTATGTGGATCACAATCAACTGTGGAAAATTCTGAAAGAGATGGGAATACCAGACCACCTGACCTGCCTCTTGAGAAATCTATATGCAGGTCAGGAAGCAACAGTTAGAACTGGACATGGAACAAGACTGGTTCCAAAGAGGAAAAGGAGTACCTCAAGGCTGTATATTGCCACTCTGCTTATTTAACTTATGTGCAGAGTACATCATGAGAAACGCTGGGCTGGAAGAAGTACAAGCTGGAATTAAGCTTGCCGGGAGAAATATCAATAACCTCAGATATGCAGATGACATCACCTTATGGCAGAAAATGAACTAAAAAGCCTCTTGATGAAAGTGAAAGAGGAGAATAAAAAGGTGGCTTAAAGCTCAACATTCAGAAAACGAAGATCATGGCATCTGGTCCCATCACTTCATGGGAAATAGATGGGGAAACAGTAGAAACAGTGGCTGACTTTATTTTTTTGCTCCAAAATCACTGCAGATGGTGATTGCAGCCATGAAGGAAAGTTATGACCAACCTAGATAGCATATAAAAAGCAGAGTTATTACTTTGCCAACAAAGGTCCGTCTAGTCAAGGCTATGGTCTTTCCAGTGGTCGTGTATGGATGTGAGAGTAGGACTGTGAAGAAAGCTGAGCGCCGAAGAATTGATGCTTTTGAACTGTGGTGTTGGAGAAGACTCTTGAGAGTCCCTTGGACTGCAAGGAGATCCAACCAGTCCATCTAAAGGAGATCAGTCCTGGGTTTTCATTGGAAGGACTGATGCTGAGGCTGAAACGCCAATACTTTGGCCACCTCATGCGAAGAGCTAACTCACTTGAATAGACCCTGATGCTGGGAAAGATTGAGGGCAGGAGGAGAAGGGGACGAAAGAGGATGAGATGGCTGGATGGCATCACCAACTCTATGCACATGAGTTTGCGTGGACTCCAGGAGTTGGTGATGGACAGGGAAGCCTGGTGTGCTGTGATTCATGGGATCACAAAGAATTGGACACAACTGAGTCACTGAACTGAACTGAAGTTATGGAAGAAGCAGTAGAAACTATGATGAAAGAATAAGACACTGTGCAAAAAAGAACAAGGTGATTTGGAAAACATCAAGTTGAAAATTATGAAGCAGAGACTACAGTCACTGACGTAAGAATTAAGTTAGCAGGACTGAAGAGGATGGAAATGGGGGAGGAGAAGGGGAAGTGACTATTAATGGTGTTAAGTTTCTCTTGAAATGATGGAATGTTCCACACAATTCTCGTGATGCCTTCACAGTCCGTGGCTATACTAAAGAATATACTAATTAATAAATTAATTTATATACCTTAAATGTGTATGTCAAGTTTAGTTCAATAAAGCTGTTAAAAAAAAAAAAACAAAAAACCTCGGTGGGGAATTCTCTGACAGTCCAGTGCCCCTGGTCGGGAAGCTAAGGGCCCACAAGCTGCATGGTGTGGCCAAAACAACTTTAAATAAAGGGAGAGAGGAAGGAGCATGGGAAATAAGCTGCAGTTAAAAGTGGCAATGACTAAGAACTGTCCCAAATTATAGAGGACATGAATCCATAGACGCAGCAGCAAAAATTCTGAGTGTAAGACTGAATCCATTCCTCAACATCTTGAAGTGAAATTGTAAAACACACACACACACACACAAAAAAAAAAAAAAAAAGAAAGAAATCATAAAAGCAGTTAGAAACAAGATTATTTACAAAGGAACATTAAGACTGTCAGAAATCTTACAAGCAACAAATGCATCCTCAAAGGACCCTGGAAAGTTAATGTCTATGTAGAACATGGAATTCTACAACTACCACTCAAAATGAGGGTGGACATACTTGGCTAAAGAAAGGCCGAGAACATTTACTCTCATTCTCTTATTCAAAGAACTACCAAAGGAACACCTCTGTGAAAATGAAAACGAAAACTAACCCAGGAGGAAGGAGGGATGCAGAGAGGCCATGATGAGCAAGAAAATTGTTAAAAATATGGACAAGTCTCTGCACTGACTGTAAACTTCGTGTATTTGCGTGTGTGTTGAGGGTAATTAAAAACAGAGTCAATCTAATGTCCTGGACAAAAACAGCACAGAGATGTGAGGAGGGGCTCGGGGGTGATTTTGCGGTCTTTGTTATTACTCAGGGGAGTGAAGGACTTCAAACAGGAAATATGCTTTCTTTTTATTTGTCTCACTGAGGCTGCAGACTCAGAGTAGGTGTTCTGTCCTGTTTCCATATCCTCATGTGTATAAAGCAGGACCTGACACAAAGAAGTGTGTCGCTATGGGTTAACAGGGTATTCTTCTGTATCTTTTAAATGAGAAAAATGTCACCTCATTTAAACACTCTCGAAAACTAGGGTGCACATTTCCCCATTAACTTGGTAATTAAATGTAACTTGTGTCTATGTCCTTTCTGAAATTGGGGTCCCAATATTTTAAAATTTATTTTTAAAGCTGTTTATAAACATCTTCACCTTCTGCTTGTCTTTTCTAAGTCTCTCAATTACTTTTTTAGTGATTTTACACAATTAAAATTTTTTATGTAATCTTTCACGTTTTTAAATTCTTCTATCATTAACTTTAGCAAGTATTGCTTGTATTGCTTCTTACATGTCTTCTAACTTTAAGATGCCTTTCAACATGGAGAACTGTTAAGTTCCCTATTAACAAGGAGGATGTATTTAGGACATGTGTGGTCACGGGCTGGTGTTGATATGGCTTGGGAGATAGAGGCTGGTCTGAATTTAAAAGGACTTCAGTTTGAATCCAGGAGTACCGGGGCCTGAGCCACATTACTAGTGGAATTATAAAATATAAAATCAGAAGCTTTTGAAGGTAATAAATCTTGGAGTTTTGCTTTTTAAATTCAACATACAAGTTTTCAGCCTACTTAAAAGGCAGAATTAATTAGCAAAGAGGTTTTCAACACAAGATGAAGTATTCAACTTTTCACTATTACCAAATGTTACCTTAAAACAGCCTTTATAATTTTGTCCATGAGCATTAGTAGTAAAGAGGCAGGTTTTTAAAACTGGAATCTGTACCATACACAAAAACTGGACTCAGTGATGCAGAGTGATATACCCCTTTAGCCTTCAAAACTCTGGAGACGTAATTTGGATGAATGGCCCGCCGTTATTACTGCTGCTTATATGTGAGCACGGACAATCTTGCTGAAATGCTGTCAATGCTTTGCAGGACATTTGTGTTGGGGGCTAAGAGCTGTGTTGTCCACTGGCTACGTGTGACTATGTAAACTTAACAACAGCTTTTTGCACGCTGGATATTAGCTGCAGCACGTGGGATCCAGTTCCTTGACCAGGGATCAACCTGGGCCCACTGCAGTCTGAGTCATAGGCACTGGGCCACTGGGGAGATTCTGACTAGTTACATTTTTAATTTTAAGACATTTACAGTGCAGTTCCTCAAGGGACACGCCTCAGGTGCTCAAGGGCTACCAGTAGCAGGCAGCCCCCACACCGGACGGAGCAGACACCGAACAGTCCTACCTGTTCCGCTGGACAGCGTTGCCTTGTTTTCCACGATTCTCAGGCGTCTTCTGGGCTGCTTTTCCACCTCCATCTTGTCTCACCAAGCCCTCGCTTCCGACTATATTACTTCAAGTATATTCTTGCTCTCCCTGCACGCCTCACTGTCCTGAAAACAGGGGCAGTGTATTTACAAAAAACAGGGATGATGTATTTCCTCCACACTTACTACTTAAGCACTCCCTCATCATTTCTCAAAGTTGCTGTCGTGTCCTACTCTCTGTGACGCCATGGACTGTAGCCGCCAGGTCCTCTGTCCATGGAATTCTCCAGGCAAGAGTACTTGCGTGGAGAGCTGTTCCCTTCTCCAGGGGATCTTCCCAATCCAGGGATTGAACCCAGGTCTCCCGCATTGCAGGTGGATTCAACATCTGAGCTATCAGGGAAGCCCACGAGGCACGCCCTTAGCGTCATGCCAAGAGGGAGGCACACAAGACTGCAAGACTCCAGCAGACAGAACTGCCTGCACCCTGCTGTCACCATCCAGACATTCCGCCTGCCAGTCCCAACTGTCCTCCAGCTGATGCTGAGACGGGAGAGCCACAGGCAGACACATCACTGACTGCTCAGGGCCTGCACTGTTTAGGCCCATTTTTTTTACCCGGGGGTAGTTTCATCCAACAACTTGAGGGCAGTAGCCCCATGTGTTTCTTCGATATTTCTTAGTGTTTATTTAATAACGATTGATTTTATATACTAAATTGTACCAGCACTGGGACTGACCTTTGGCCCAGAACTTTTCCCCAGGAGAAATCTGAACTAAGTACCAGGAAATTCTTGTTGGTGTTCTTGTAAGTGCAATAGGCAAACTTACAGAGGAGTTTATTTTTAAAAAATGCATGCTTGAACTTTTAATGAAGTCTCATGCTGCTTTAAAATGCTTCCTGGAAAAATATAATAAAGCAAGTATGACAAACGTGTTAAATGTAGGTGATGAACATACAGGAGTGATCAATGCACTAGCCTTTTAGCTTTCTGGGCTTTAATAAAAAGCTGAAAGAATGTCACACAGCCAACATACCCTGTGTTTCAATGGTTCAGGTATTTCTTTAGTTCACCCTTTTCTTGCTAAATGGTATTCCACTCCGTGGCTTGTCAGATCTTGCTGATCGACCCACCTGTTTGGGGCTATGATGAATAACGCTGTAATTATTCACACACGTCTTTGTGTGGGCTTCAATGTGTGGGTTTGAGAGGTAAGCATAAAAGTCGTTTTTATTTTATACACATAAAATAGTCATTTTATGCAGCTTGTGCCTAGGCCACACTCATAATGCTGTTTTTCAAGACTCAAGTTTAATAAATTTTCATAAAACCAAATTGACTAGAACTTTTCAGAAAAGATTTTCAGGTTCATTTGGCTTTCTGGTGAGGTGAGGCTTTGACAACATGACATCTTTATTTCAATGTGTCTGAATTCTGCTTTTGCAAACAGTACAGCCTAGCAATGTTTCACAGATGATCCAGAGCTTGTGAGGCCCGCTGCTCCCTGGACGGCGAGCTGCTGTCCAGGGCTGTAAAGAACCAGGCCAGCAGAAGGCACGGACCTTTACCCATCATCCCGATGCGAGTCACTGTTTTTACATCTGCTTCTAGCTGCCTTACTACCTGCCATTCATTAGTGCCAGGGGCTTCACACGGTGTAAAATTCCCCGGTGGGAGCACCGTGGCGACGGTGGCAGGGCCCTGCTCCTGCCCCACAGCACACACGCCTAGATTCCAGCTGTTATCTAGGTCTGTTTTCTGTTCCACTGCTTGGTGCCAACCATGCAACTGCCTCTTTTACGAACTAAGTCTACAGGCTTCAAAAAGCAGTCAGTCTGCATTGTTTCCATAGTCTGATACCAGTGCCAGTGGGTAGGCTGCCAAATCCTTGCACCAATTTCTGTGAAGCAAGCTAATAACAGCTAACATGTACGGGGGTAGAGTGAATGTCAGATACCAACAGGCTCTAAATTATTAATAATTTTCTCATTCAACTTTCAGTATCTACTATTATCCACATTTTACAACTGAGAACGCTGATGAGTCTCAAAGAAGTGAAGCTGCCCAAGGATGAAGCGTACTTCCTCAAATATTCCTTTAATTGAGGTATAACTGACATTTCCTTCAAATAATGACTTAGAAACCATGTCATTTCAGAAATTGAAAACAATTTATAAAAATCATAAAATTGGATTTTTGCCTTGGAAGCTGACATAAAATGGCCTTGACTTTCTAAAGCCAACTTTGTTCTTTCCCCATCCTTATCCTTGGATCATGAATTCACGTGGAGTCAACAAGTACTTCAAAGAAAATCCCCGAACTGTGAAGAAAACAGGCGTTATTTCCCCTCTGAAAATTGAGAGCCGCAATATTTAGCTATTAAAGTATTTTCCATGCAACTAGTCTCAGATCGAGTGATATCACTCTAGTGGCTCAGCAAGTGGCAGGCTCCCTCCTTGCCAATCCCCACAGAACGCCTGCTGCTGAGCACGCAGCCAGACATCTGGACCTGACGGCCCACGTGAGGACACTGCAAAGTACTCCCTGCTTCACATCCAGCCTAGGAGGGAGAAGTCTGAATTTGGGAGTGATGAAGTGCTTTAAGAACACATACTCCACGTACACGTTCCACAAGAATGCAAGAAAAAGGCATGGTGCTTGTCCACCACAAGGCTGTGTGCTCCACAACACCCAGTGGTTACCCTCAGGATGACAGAGCTGCTTTTCTCAGAAACCACTTTCCTGTCTCCTGGGCTAAGTAAGTACAATGATGCCAAGGCTCTGTCTTCTAAGGATTTCAAACAGTGATATACATCTGCTTTAATTCTTCCTTTTGCATTTAGGTAAGACTGTTTCCCATACTAGTTTTACATGTTCTAGAAGAGCTTAAAAAACTACAAACACACTGATATTAAAACATGAAATGTTAGGAATCAAAACAACCCAAGGGCCAAAGACCATGCTATGAGGCAGTCAGCAGTATTGCTTGTACGCGGATCACCCCACCTGCTCCTTCCTAGAGGCAAGTGCAGGCAGCCACAGGCAGCTACTACAAGGCCTCTCCAAGCTTGTACAGGTCATCACTGGCCAACAAGCAAGCTTGAAACAGCAACCTAAACCAAGATGAAGCACTGGGTTGTTCTATCCAAAGGAAGGCCAAGTGTCTTCTGCAACGGAATTTCGGTGCGAGTCAGCCCCAGCCTTTGAGCCAGGGGCGCTGTGCTGGGGGTGTGACGTGGTTCCCCAGCAGCAGTGATATCTGGTGATTAATACTGAAAGCTGCGCTTGGTCTGGATGTCATCAAGAATCTGCTGTAGCTCCTCATCTTCAACCGCCCCTCCAGGCTACAAAAAGAAAACCAAGAGTGAGTGTCCCAGCAACTGAGAGTGCGCCCACCCTCTTCTCTCGTGGGTGCGGATCTTGGAGCCCTGCTGGCTTACCCCTCCGCTCGCCCCAAACACCAGCACCTTCACGCTTCAGGCTCACCCCTCCGCTCGCCCCAAACACTGGCACCTTCACGTTTCAGGCTCACCCCCCCGCTCACCCCAAACACCGGCACCTTCACGTTTCAATTCAACTTCCTTCCTCTGAAAACATTATCAGGTATTTCAAATACACAAAAGGTATAGAAGAACGATCCCTAGTTGACTCATTAATAAATATTGACAGACACAAATCAATGATTGTGTGTGTGCTCTGCTACTCCAAAACCTTCTCTTCCTTCCCTAGGAGTAACAATCATCCTACATTTGGCATTCATTACCCCTACATATATTTTTATACTTACTATTGTATACATAAATGTACCTATAAGCAATACATAGCACTGTTTTTAAACTATAAGAAACAGCACTGTAGGTATCCTTCTGCAATTTTTTCACTCAACGTTCATTCCGGCATATGTTGACATTATCTCACATTGTTTTAGTTCACTTATTTTTTTCACTGCTTTATAATAAACACTGCATGACTGCACAAAGATTTATTTAACCAGTCTTGGAGACTGAAGACTGCTAGCAAGTTTCCACTAATAATGCAGCAATATACACTGGAATACATGTCTCCTTTTAAACTATTTGAACTGCTTTTAGGATACATACTCAGGAATGAATTTTGGGTCATGAGGTGTATTTAACTTTACTAGATGTAGCCAAATTATTCTCCAAAGTGACTGTATAAATCTGTATTCCTATCATCAGTGGACCAGAGTTTCAGCTGTTTCACATCTCTGCCAACAACTGGTATACTATAAAAACACTGGTCTTACTACAAAAGCACTCATTCTCCTGGGCTGGCCAAAAAGTTCGGTTTTTTCCTTAAGTTGGCTCTATTAGCATTTAGTTGTCTTCAATTCATTCAAAACAATTTTGTTAGACTATATTGTGACAGCTGTCATATCAGCAGGCATTAAAGAAAAAACTTATCAGAATTGGTGAATTTTTGTGTAGCCATTTCAATACGGAAGACAGAAGAAAAAAAGCAACATTTTTGGCCTATTATGCTTTATTTCAAGAAACATAAAAACACATCTGAAGTGCAAAAAAAGATTTGTGCAGTGTATGGAGAAGGTGCTGTGACTGACTGAAAATGTCAAAAGTGGTTTGTGAACTTTTGTGCTGGAGATTTCTTGCTGGACGATATCCCACAGTGAGACAGAACAGCTGAAGTTGATAGCAGTGAAATCAACACAATAATTGAGAAAACAATCAATGCTATACCACACAGGAGATAGACAGCCAACGTACTCAAAATATCTGAATCAAGCATTGAAAATCATTTGCACCAGCCTGGTTATGTTAATTGCTTTGATGTCTGGGTTCTACATAAGTTATGCAAAAAAACCCCAAACTAAACCCTTCTTGACCATATTTCCTGTGCAATTCTCTAGATGAATATAACTAAAACATTTTGTTTTAAAAACAAACATTTTGAAAAAAAAAAATTTTGTTTTCAAACAAAGTTTGAAAGGCGATGAAAGTGAATACTGTACAATGCAGAATGCAAGAGATCCTGGGGCAAGCAAAATGAATCACCACCAACACACCAGAGGCCAGTCTTCATCAAAAGGTGATGTTGTGTACATGGTGGCATCGGAAGGGAGTCCTTTACTATGAGCTCTTTCTGGAAAAGATCCCAATTAAATCAACTGAAAGCAGTACTTGACAAAAAGTGCCGAATTAGTCAACAGAAAATGCATGATCTTCTATCAGGATACCGCAAGACCAAATGTTTCTTGGACAACCAGGAAAAAACTGTTATAGCTTGGCTGGGAAATTTTGATTCATCCACCATATTCATGGGAGCCTCCTGATGAAGGTGAAAGAGGAGAGTGAAAAAGCTGGCTTAAAACTCAACATTCAAAAAACAAAGATCAGGCATCTGGTCCCATCACTTCATGGCAAATAGATGGGGAAACAATGGAAATAGGGAGAGACTTTATTTTCTTGGGCTCCAAAATTACTGCAGACGGTGACTGCAGCCATGAAATTAAAAGACGCTTGCTCCTTGGAAGAAAACCCATAACAAACTAGAGAGTATTAAAAAGAAGAGACATTATTTTGTTGACAAAGGTCCACATAGTCAAAGCTACGGTTTTTCCAATAGTCATGTATGAATGTGAGAGTTGGACCACAGGAAGACTGAGTGCCAAAGAACAGATGCTTTTGAACTGTGGTGTTGGAGAAGACTCTTGAGAGTCCCGTAGACTGCAAGGAGATCCAATCAGTCAATCCTAAAGAAAATCAATCCTGAATAATCATTGGAAGGACTGATGCTGAAGTTCCAATACTTTGGCCACCTGATGCGAACAGCTGACGCATTAGGAGAGACCCTGATGCTGAGAAAGATTGAAAGCAGGAGGAGAAAGGGACAAGAGAGGATGAGATGGTTGGATGGTATCACCGACTCAACGGACATGAGTTTGAGCAAGTTCCGAGAGATGGTGAAGGACAAGGAAGCCTGGCTTGCTGTGTCCTTCCATGGGGTTGCAAAAAGTCCAACACGAGTAAGCACCTGAACAACAAATTCACCAGACACTGAACTTTCAGATTTTCATTTATTTTGGTCTGTACAAAATTCTATTAATGGAAAAAATTTCAATTTTTTTCCTCTTCAATAGAAGATGGTAAAAGGAACCTGGAACAGTTCTTTGATCAAAAAGATAAAAAGTCTGGGGAAGATGAAATTATGAAATTGCTTGAAAAACGGCAGAAGGCATGGAACAAAATGGTGAATACGTTTTTCAATAAAGTTCTTGATGAAAATGAAAAATGTGTTTTTACTTTTAAAAGCAAAGGAATTTTTTGGCCAACCCAATATGCTGGTGATATCCAGATTATCACCCAGCTTTTAAACAGAGTAATTCTACTTGTAGGAATTTATTCAACACACACAGAATTTTCACCACCAGTACTAACCTTGGGATCAGAGCCTTGGACTCCTCAGCAGTCTCTGGACAAAGGTTGGCTAAACAGGCCAACTCAAACTTATGAAGCTTTTTCTGGAGCAGCAAGCTGATCACAAGGGAGAAATATCAAAACAAGCCAAATGATGAATGAGAAAAAGCGGATGAAATGTAGCTAGCAAGGAAGAGAAAAATGTAAAGCATCTGCAATCTTTCCATTAAGATTAGGTCTGCTGCAAAATCCCACTTTCAAATCAATTCATGTTCCTGTTTCTATTCCTGGAGAGCAGGAAGCTATGAACCAGGCAAAGACAATAAAAGCAATCTGAGCACACCAAAGTAGAGGATTCTTGTGATAAAAACTTATGAAAAAAATGCTCTCTACCTGGAGGACCATACCATCTTTCCCCCAAGAATTTATTTTGTTGCTTTCTGCTCTTCCTACCATTGTTCTTTGCTTCGTTATTAATTTTATGTCTTAACACACGACGTTAGATTTCTCTGATCTATTAGGCATTTTGACTTGGAGGAAATTCTTTTTTTAAAAAAGTTTTACTTTATTTTTGGCCACACTGAATGGATTGCAGAATCTTAGTTCCTTGACCAGGGATCGAACCCAGGCCCTCTGCAGTGAAAGTGTAGAGTCCTAACCACTGGACCACCAGGGAATGCCTCAAATTCTCTTTTACATGTATCTAAGAAATAAATAGAGGCATATCTTACTTTGTACAAATCTGTGTATACTGCTAAGTCACTTTAGTCGTGTCCGACTCTGTGCGACCCCATAGACAGCAGCCCACCAGGCTCCCCCGTCCCTGGGATTCTCCAGGCAAGAACACTGGAGTGGGTTGCCATTTCCTTCTCCAATGCAAGAAAGTGAAAAGTGAAAGTGAAGTTGCTCAGTTGTGTCTGACTCTTTGTGACTCCATGGACTGCAGGCTACCAGACTCCTCTATCCATGGGATTTTCCAGGCAAGAGTACTGGAGTGGGGTACCATTGCCTTCTCTAAATCTGGTATAAGCTGCATCTTATTTTAAATGTACTTCTAGTTCAAACTGTAAAAAAGAACATCATTAATACAAATCATATCCTGGATTCTCATACATCTACTATATTTTCTAAAAAGATAATATCATTTTAGTAGAATATTTTATCAAGAGTCAATGACATCAACTATACATTAAATTTTCTAAATGTTAAAAAATATTTATCTATCTATCTATTTTTCCTGTGATGGGTCTTCGTTGCTGCCCGCATGCTTTCTCTAGCGGAGCACGGGCTCCAGAGTGCACTCAGTAGCTGTGCCGCATGCAATCAGGGCCCCTCGGGCATGTGGGCTCCTCCCCAACCAGGGGTCAAACCAGTGTCCCCTGCACTGACAGGCAGATTCTCAATCACTGGACCACCAGGGAGATCAAACTGCTTAAAACAGAGGTTGTCCAGGGTAAATTAGGTTTCAGAAAGGACCTGTTTTTAAAAGTCTTATTTTTGGCTGTGCTGTGCGGCATGCAGCTTCTTAGTTCCCTGACCAGGGATCTAACCTGCATCCTCAGCGGTGAAAAAACAGGGTTTTAACCACTGGACTGCCTGTGAAACCCTTGATTATCTGATCAGACAAAAACATTTACTGTCCTTATCACTTGATTACAAGTCTACTAGTTATTACACAAAATTGAGAAAATAAAGACAAAAATGTCACCCATATTACTACCTAAACGAAACCAACATTACCATCTTAGTATACCATTCCAAACATCTTTCTATGTTTTAGAAATAAACTCACTCATTCTATTGTTTAACTTTTGGTCACCTAATAAAGCTATTTTCATTTTGTAAAGAAAAACTTACACAGGTTCATAATGTAGTAAATATATGTATATGAAGGGGTTTGTTTGTAAAACACATGCTCATTTATAACAAACATCCTCTCAAAAAAAACCCACTCAATATGGGAAAATAACCTGAAATTCTACCCAGAAATAACTAGTGCTAACATATTCATGGAGATCCTCTTCCCCTTCTCTACATAATTAAAAAAAAAAGAAATCATAACAAATGTTATTCTGTAACCGGCCTTTTCTCACTCAACAATACAGTTACTGTCTTCCACATTTTACACACGTACCTTTTCCTTTGTCTTGGCATTCAACAGGTTGTGTCTTAACTTACTTATATAGCAAACGTCCTGCTCTTGAGCACTTCCATTGCTTCCAATTATTCATCATTTTGAATAATGCATTCTGAACATCATTGTAAATGCATACTTCTTTATGTATCTGATTACTGTGTGTTTTAAAGATAAATTTCTGGAAGCAGAATTATTCAGTCAAAAGATGTGACTGTCTGGAAGGCTTCTGAGAGACAGTGCCCTAAAAAAGCTTTACCATTATACACTTCCACCAGCAATAAAAGATGGCGCCTGTTTCCCTTACTTCTTACACTAGGTTTCCCATTCTTTTTGTTTGGCTTAAAACAACTTATTATTTCAATTCAGGAGGCCAGAAGTCTGAATTAAGATGCTGTCAGGGTCATGCTCTTCCTGAAGTCTCTAGCAGAGGAGCTGTTTCCTGAAGTTTCTTGGCTTCTGGTGCCACTGACAATCCTTGGTGCTCCTTGGCTTGTAAATATGACAGCCATTCTCTGCTTGCATTGTCATATGGTATTTTCCCTGTCATACTCTTCTTATAAGGGTAACAGTCATACTGGATAGGAATCCACTTTAACTGAATATGACCTCATCTTGATTTGTGTGCAAAGATTCTATCTCCATAAAAAGACACATTCACAGGTACTGGGGATTTAGTGCTTCAACATCTTTTGAGGGGACACATTTCAACCTATAACATGGTCCAAAGGAGAGAGGTTTGGTCTCAGATGGTTCCAAGAGAAAGTCACTGAGGAGGCTTCAAAAACATTAGTCAAAGACCCAGGCCTATTGAGGAATGGGTAAAGAATGAAGAGGGCTTCCCAGGTGGCTCAAGCAGTAAAGAATCTGCCTGCCAGTGCAGGAGACGTGGGATGGTTTCCCATTCCTTTTAAATCTGCCTAGCCATTTCAGATTTCTTTGATTTCCTTGAAGATGAACATTACTTCATATGAATTAGACAGTCGTTTGAAGTTGTGATATCAATCTAGTCATTAAAGACTAAGTTCATTTTTATAAACTGGGTATCATCTCTTACTTTTTAGAGCTCTAAACATTAAGGATTATCAGTCCTTTCCCAGTTTACTCATACTTACATTTTAAGTATAGCAGTTTATTTTATATAAGGAAGTTTAAAGATATTTATTGCAAATTCATTTACTTATTCAACTAAAAACTAGTTAGTGCCTTTAATGAAACTGACAGTGATGAATACGATCAAGTCCTTGCTCTTGTAAAGCTTACAGCCAACTAGAGTTTATCAACCTTCCCCACATATAAAGTCCTACTAACCACAGCCAAAATTGTACATTCACTCATGTTAACACATACTACTTTTATGCATCATAGTTTACATTTACATTCTTAATTTTTAAAGAAACCAGTTTGGAATAAGGTATACAGAGTTAAAACTCTGTTTTAAAATATTTTCCCACTAACTTAGCATGCCATCTTTGTCATATACTGGAATCATATAAAATAAATTTGGATTTGAATCTGTTCCTTAATTTCCTATTCTGTCCCAAGATCTAACCTCATGCCAAAGTGTCACTATTTTAATTATTGTCATTTTTAATGTATTTTAACATCCTATAGGGCAAATTCCATTTTTCCTTTTAAAATCTTTTCCTGACAATTCTTACAAACTTAAGATCTTTTGGGGGGTATTTATTTATTATTATTAATTTTTCACTGCTGAGGATATATTTTTCTCAGCACCATTTTAGATAGACTGTCCTACTCACTCAAATAATCAGTGTCTTGCCTCAGCCACTATGATCTACTCCCATCTCATCTTAGTTGAATTATATGGCAAATGAAGCTTTATTATGAGCATATTTGAGAGAGAGAGTGTGTGTGTGTGTCTCGGTGTAGGCTTCTCAGGTCGCTCAGTGATGAAAGAAGCTTCACCTGCCAACGTTGGGAAGATCCTCTGGGTAGGAAATGGCAACCCACTCCAGTATTCTCATCTGGAAAATTCTAGGGACAGAGGAGCCTGGAGGGCATATATACATCAATTCCCTTGAGGATTTAGAATGGCACTAGATGTATAAATTTGAAGAGAAATGACATTTTTATAGTATTAAGGCCTTTTATTTGTGAATGTTTAAGTCCACCTTCATTTATTCATTTTTTGGTCAACAATTAGCAGTTTTGTATGGAACATTTTCCCCATGAATACACTCACACTTTTCACAACAGTCTATACTTAACATAGTTTTATCACTTCATTTTCTGTGCATTTAACTTTTTTTTTTTGGCTGCACTGAGCAGCTTGGACTGCAAGGAGATCCAATCAGTCCATTCTGAAGGAGATCAGCCCTGGGATTTCTTTGGAGGGAATGATGCTAAAGCTGAAACTCCAATACTTGGGCCACCTCATGCGAAGAGTTGACTCATTGGAAAAGACTCTGATGCTGGCAGGGATTGGGGGCAGGAGGAGAAGGGGACAACAGAGGATGAGATGGCTGGATGGCATCACTGACTCGATGGACGCGAGTCTGAGTGAACTCTGGCAGTTGGTGATGGACAGGGAGGCCTGGCGTGCTGCGATTCATGGGGTTGCAAAGAGTTGGACACGACTGAGCGACTGAACTGAACTGAGCAGCTTATGGGATCTTAGTTCCCCAACCAGAGACTGAACTGAGCTGCTGCAGTGGAAGGACCAAGTCCTAACCAATGGGCCACCAGGCAACTCCCTCTGCATGTTTAACTTATGTGAACATCCTTCATTTCATTTTCTATCGTAATTTTTAATGACAATATAGGAGTCCATCAAATGGATTTACCACAATTTATTTAATTACTACTGAATATTTAGGTTGTTTTTCACCTTTGGCTACTATAATTCTCTGAAGAGTCTGCATATATACATCTTTTTGTTCATCTGCTTTTCCTTAGGACAGCTACTTCTCAAACATTTTCACAGGAGTGGAGCAAACAAGCACCCCGAGGCAACTGGACTTTCTGCAACTGCAAGGATTGAAGTCTCATGATTTAATTCAAGAACTCATATACATTTTTTGTTTTACTTCACAGTATACTGGTATCTGCTTGCTTTAATGCAGAAATGTATTAAACCACATACTATCAAATAAAACTGATACTTCAAGAGAGAGATGCTACCCAGTTTATAAAAATGGACTTATCCAGTGGCTTGATTTGTATCAAACTTCAAGTGATTATCTAATTCATACAAATAAAGTTCATCCCCAAGGAAATCAAAGAAATGTTAAAATAGCTCTTGTTTTCTCTGGGGCCTCCTGTATGCTCCAGCACCTCACTGTTCCCAGAGCATATCCAATTCAATTTGAGAAGCAATGCCTTAGGGAGAATAAAGGCTAAAAACTGGTCACTGTTTGAATGGCAAAGATCCAAAAGAATAATCCAAATTTACATTTGTTTGAATATAATTATATATTAATTAAACCATTATATAATATAGTTATTGTATATTATATATATTAATAATAAATTATACACAACATATAAAATTATATTATATATTATATAATACTATATATAATATATATAATTAATTATATAATAATATATTCCACCAGGATAATTCCCTGGTGGTCCAGTGGTTAATACTTCACACTTTACACTTCCACTGTAGGGAGTGTGGGTTCGATCCCAGCTTGGGGACCTAGATTTCACGTGCAAAAGGTCAACTAAAGGGATCTGCCACAACTGCTAAGCCCTATACTCTACTGAGCCCTATACTCTGGGGCCTGCAAGTCACAATGAGAGAGAAGCCTGCACGCCGCAGTGAAGAGCTGATGCACAGACACTAAGACCTGACACAGACAGATAGACAGGTAGGTATTCAAAAAATGCAGCAAGATCTCTAGGACATATCAGGTGAATGATAAATAAATAAGCCCACTCTATTTAAAACCTAACAGGGCTGTGTGTTTGTGAGGTGTATGTATATGAATTCATGGAATAAGCTCTGGAGGGCTAGCAACAAACTTTTGAAGTAGTCACTCCGCAGGGAGGTAAGTGGGATTTGGGGTACAGAAAAAGTAGGTAAGGAGGATTTTGGCCCAATAAGCTACTTTAAAGTTTGTCAAAGACATCATTTTCCTCACACGAATCGCAGATGATGCCCACGAGGCAGCAGGGGTGGGGTGGGTGAGTGGGGATGGTGGTGCTGACAGCCTTCTCTGTGCAGGTGCCCCACAGTCTGGATTAATAAGAACTTTCTTTCAGCACTCACCTACGGACACTGGCGATGGTCTCTCTGTTTTTGAAACGACTGAAACGGGCAGTGTAATTTAAAGTTTTCATGAAGACCTCGGAAAGTTCCTGCTCATCCTCTGCGCTCTCATTCTGCTGCTTTCGATGCTCAAGCAGCATATGAACTTCCGAATTCAGAAGCGTCTCAGCTGTTTCAAACTCTATTTGTGAGAAGCATAAATGTCAACTGAAAATATTTCTTCCCAAGTCAGCTTCTAAATGTTCATTTGCCTTAGTGACCATCAGCAAATTTCTGACCCTGCAGAAATCCAGAGGCTTCACGTCCTACAACTGTACAGTGTTCAAACAAACAAAACACCTTAAATAAAAAGAACCTAGACAAAATCCAAGTACCAAAAACTGGTTTATCATGAAATTCAGAAAACCACCTACCTCTCAGTTATCACACCTTAAAAAAGAAAACAAACACACGTGTCCATTATGCCTACAATGTCCGTGATGCTGTCCTCGGAAATATTTCACCCTGAGTCTATGAAATACAATACTGAAAGCAATCTCTATATACATTAATAAATAAAATTATGGTACAACCACTAAGTGGGTTTCCCTGGTGGCTTAGTGGTAAAGAATCCACCTGCCAATGCAGGAGAGGCCTGATCCCTTGGTGGGGAAGATCCCCTGGAGAAGGAAATGGCAACTCACTCCTGTATTCTTGCCTGGGAAATTCCATGGACAGAGGAGCCTGGTGGGCTACAGTCCAAGGGGTGGCAAAACAGTTGACACAACTTTGCGACTGAACACATCACCACCCATCAAGTACCATCTAGTCCTTTAAAAGAATAGAACAGTTCTACAAAATTTATGATTTCTATAGCATAATCCTATTTTTGCAAAGAATAAAGGGTATATGTATAAGTATATATTTATATATACTTATATTTATAAATTTATAAATAAGCATGGTTTGGAAGGATAAACACTATTTATAGTTGTTTGGGTGAAAAGGTGTGGACTTTAATGTTTTACTCTGCATATATTAGTGGCAATTTTTTTAAAAAGGTGGGTACTGTTAAAAGTTTTCCCCACTTTGTTGTTGCTGTTCACTAACTTCGTGTTTTTCAGTACCTGTAAGATATATTTTGAAGTCTTAAGCTACTTATTTTGATATTTTTAATTACACATTAAGTCCGTCACACAGCACAGAAGTTCCCTGATAGCAAACCGTGCTTTACTCGCTGCCATCTGACAAAGATTCTCTTTTCTCATAACCAAACTCTGGCCAGGCTCCTGTGCGCCCTTTTCTCGACTAGGACTCAAGGTTGTTCCACAAAGACTTGAAGAAAACACTAACACGACTTCTAACAGCTCAAGGCTGCATCCCTGGGATGACTCTAGCTCCTTTACAATGGCTGCTTATGAAAACTGAAGGCTGTCAAAATAATTTGCTTGTTCCCGACAACATCTGAAGATAGGGCCCTTGTCTCACAGCCCCAGAGCGAATGGTGTTGGGAAGGAAGGACCCTAACCCCACAACCACCAGTTAACAAATCCAAATGTGCTTCAAACGGACCAACCCCCGCTTCTCGAAATTTTTAACTTCCCTGACTCTACGAGCCCCTGCTCACCCCTCTCCCTACTCCTTCATTCTCCCTTTAAAACGCCCAGTCACCTTTGTACAAGTCTAGATGATTCCACGCTTCACGCTTTTCCCTACTGCGATAGTATATTAATGATTAAAACCTGCCATTACCCTTTTAGTGTTTGCTCTATGTTTGACACAACCGTCCAGAACTTCCCAGTTTATGGACTAAAACAACTTAAAACGAACAAGAGGCCACCCGGGCAAGGTGGAGTTGGGGGCCGACGGCTCCACGGCTGCGGGTGTGGACTCCAGCTGGCCAGTTCCCGCGGAACCGTGCCCAGACGGCCCGCACCCTCCTCCTCCGCGCCCTTCGCCACGCCTGCCCAGGCCGCACCTTTGGGAAAGATGAGTTGTGATGCGTCCTCCTCTACATCTCCAGAGCGCGGATCGTTCCCGCCCGCCGCCATCCTCTCGCCGAGAACCAGTACCCACGCTGTCGGAAGCGGAAGCTCTTTCCGGTCGCCGCCACGGAAGGGGCGTGTTCTTGGAGACGGGGCGGGGCCCCACTGCAGATGGGCGGGCCGCGATGGGTAGGCCGCGGGGTGGGCGGGGCCAAGGGACCTAGCGGCCTCGGGCGCCCCCGGAGAGGGGCCAGAGCGGTGGGGTCTTGTCGGCCTCTGGAAGTGCCGCGGCTGGGTGGCGTATCCTGCGGCCGCGGCAGGAGAAAACCGTCACTTTCTTCAACAATAGGTCCTTCGCCGCGAGTCGTGGGGACTGCTCAGTTGGCATTTCTGAGCCTCAGCTATCTCACCTGTGAAGTGTGGATGAGGATACCGGTTTCCAGGGCGCAGGGGAAGGATTAGACGGGCTGCAGGAACGCGCTGACCGACCCAAGGATCTCTAGTTGATGGGAAGCTGGGTAGGTGACTCTGAAAACATTCAGTGTAATTCCTCCAATGCCTCAAAACATTTAAAATGTTTGATTTGTAGTGGATTTTTTCCAATACTTCTGAACATGGAATAGTGCTAGATAGTGATATTGAGAAGCCTGTTGGAACATTTGGATAATACTTAGAGTAAGCAAGCAAATGAAAAATGATTCTGTTTCCAACTTGAGAGAAAACAGATGGTTGCACAGTGAAGGAAATAACCAGAGTGCACTGCTTGGCTCAGGAATGAACCATCTATAAGAATATAAACTGTTCACAAAAAATGAAGATATTACCAGGCAAGGGTATGCATCTGTACTCCTTTGACTTATATTCCTTTAAATTATAATTTATAAAAGTTAATTTGCCTTGTTTATGTGTTTCCAAAAGAAATGTATCAGGTGAATTAATGGTAGGTTATACAGTGCTGGCAGAGCTTATTACTGCTTCAAAGCGCTTTCCTACACAGTTCATTAGAGCTGCAGACCAATGCTCAGAGGAGTCTGGGAACATGCCCCAGCTGGGTATGGGATACAGTCTTGAGCTCAGTGTAGGCCCCCTTCTCCCATCTATCCATCCAACAGGCTTTTGCAGAGCACCTACCTACTACTTAACTGGGCCTTAACATTGGCTGGCCGCAGTCCTAGCCACATACCTAACACACAGCAGGAAGAGCAGTCAACAGAAGAGAAGAAAGAACAAATAATCCACACTGATGTTTCACAGGCTGTTTTGTCCACATTTTCATTCAGGAAAGCATTATAAACACGTCTAAGTGCAAGGCCCTGAATTTAAAAAGATGAATCAGTCCTAGAGCCGTACCCAAGAGGAGCTCACTAACAGTAGCTGATGCTAGGTCTGGACTTAACTTCCATCAGAAAAGAGTGACAGAAGATACAGAGAGAGACCATTAAGTTCCTCAAGAGCTACTATGGTTCTTTGTACTGCATTGACTCAGAGTCAAGTTCTTCAACCAGCCCAGTGAGTGCCTTTCAAAGGCAGATATTCAAGCCAAGGTCACAGACCCTAGATTCATTTGGAAGCAGATTTAGAGCAGACTTGGAGCACCTCCTCCATCCTGACAAGAACTCTGATTTCTGACCACATGGCTTAGTTAACATTTCTCACAACAGAACGGTTAAAATAGCAAATTTTATGTTACATGTGAGTCCATGGGGTCAGAGGATCAGATGTGACTAACACTTCTATATTTTACTACCACAAAAAAAATGACAAAAAAGACATGGATTTCCATGCCATTTAACTACAGGTGGTATTACAAATATGAAATACTACTCTAGAACCATAATTTCTCTTGAAGGAACAAAATTCCTCTCACTCTGGAGTTATTACCCTCTGTTTAATCAGTTGTAATCTATTTCCAAAATCATCTAATCCTGATAATGTACACCTGTGGCCAAAGTATCAGGGATTTGGATCTGGGTATCTTAAAAAAAAAATTACATCCATGCAAATAATTTAAGCCAAAGACTAACAATATCAGTATATGAATGTAAAGTTTGAAGTTATTCCTTGCTGTTTTCTCCAAACACATCTTTTCCTTTCTGGGCCATCCAAAACTAAGAAATATTTTCCTTTACGTCAGACCACACAATGTCCCAGGGTCACTGTTGGGTTAGTTAACCTCATGAATTATCTTAAATTTGAGCATTTCCCCACGACCCTCTTTCAGGTTGTAGCTTTCTGGGCAAGGTCAGCCTCACTGGAAAGTCTAAGAACTATGAATCTTAGTTCAGAAAATTTGGCTCTTAAGAAACCAGTGGTACTGCTAGCAACCACAAAAAAATATAAAAATGAAAGGTTATTGGGGATCAACACCATACAAAAACATGCAGGCTGGATAAATATGATCTGGTTGGCTATCTCTAAATAATGACTATTCAAAAATTACTATTACTACTATCTACTATTCAAAGAAAAAGAAAGACAAGACAAAGAATTTTTACCCATTATGATTTATTCTCTACAATACTTTGTTAAAGAGTTCAATGATTTGCACTCAGAAGTTATATAGCCAAGAGGCAACCAAGTGTAATACAAAGAATTGGTCTAAAGTCTTTGCACTGAAGGCCATACAAAGTCTCTTGCTTCAGGGAAATAAGAATGAAAATAAACAAAAAGAACAAATAGCTCCCTAGGTTCCAGAATCTCAATAGAAAATAACATCAACAGTTAGTGAAATTGTAGGTGTTAACATACCATGGAAAACAGATCTTGTGCAAATATTAAAATTAACACCCAGGACTTCTGTATAGATGATTTTTTATTATAAACAATAAAATATATGTAATGTCTGAACTACAAACCTTTCGTGTTGAAATGGTCTTTAACATGAGTTGCTTTAATATTATGAAGCAAAAAGTTTAAGAACCTCACAGTGGAAACAATCCAACACTGATAAACTCTAGTGATCAAAGACATTCTCTTTTAATGAAGAACAAGGACAATTCGAAATTACAGAATGTCCTAGCTGTGGGTATTATATGAGACAAGCCAACTTTCCAGACCGAAAGGCACTCACAGCTAGGGATGAAACAAACTCCGAACCAAACCAGCCACAGTGGGCTGGTCCCTTAAAAACAGTGGTTACTGTTCAGCTTGAGCAGCCCAAGGACAAAGGAAACACTGAGCAGAAATCATTCCCTTCTCTTTAAACCTACCACTCACACCATATATACTGGCCACCCTCATCACTGCTTTGGTCAAGCAACACGGAAGGCAGGTCAGTTCCAGTTCGGAGTTGTCATTTCCCTACGCAAAGCTGCCATATGGATGATCCAGACTTAGTATTTTTCCTGAGAGCCACCTGCCACACGTCTTCATAAGGTGACCATGACCGTTTACTTCCAGACCACTTTCTGACTAGGCTCCATTCAGGACAGACACTGAGTGCCACTCCTCACAGGGCCAAACAGTTTTCCTTGGTCGACTCCTGAGTCCTCTTACCAAACTCAGAGGAACCCGAGCATCTCCATGGCTGGACTCGGATGGGAACATAAGGGAATGTGCGGGGAGTAAGGCTTCTTCACTCCAAAAACCACTGAGCCCACTTCAGTGTGGTTCTGGGCTTAAGCCCGATTCTTGTGCACTGATTTTTTCCCCCCATTTCCTGGGGTTTTAAATTTTCTGCTTTTTTTCTTAAATGGCAGGTTTCCTACCCCACCCTCAATAAAATTAAAAAAAAAAAACAAAAACTATACACTGGGAAAGACGAATAGGGCAACATTTCTACAAGAAAAAACAGGCTTGAAAGGGCATGGCACTGTAAATGCTTGCATGACCAGTCTCACTGAGCGTGCTCAGGGGTGAAAGTTTAGCACCATTTTTTTTGCTTTTTTTAAACTTTAGAAATTAAACACAACTTTTAACATAGAAGACTGAACAGTAATGAGTGTAGCCCTATGTATCAATACTGTTGTACAAATTGGAGGTGGGTGGTTTAGTCCAGAGCTGACCACCCTGACATCAATCCATGGCACCTAAAAGTAACCGTCGTCACATTTGTTTGTAACAGGACATTTATTATTCTCAGCAGCAGGAAATCATGAAACAACTCCTTCATCTTCAGAAGCCTGTTTTCATTAACACTGCAAGGGAAAGGTGGTAGGATGTGGGAGTGTGCCCAGCAGCAAGATGGTGTTGGAGCCTCGCCCGCACACCTGGACATCAGCCCACGCTTCCCTTGCACATTCCACATCCTTAACAGCAGAGGATGGTGCCAAACACACTGCTCACCCTAACCCCTCTCTTCAAGAAACAGGGCCTAGAAAGGCATGTGTGTCGTTCCTTAGACTGTGTCCCTGCTCCCTCCGACCCCAGCTCCTGACAGAAAAAAACTCAAAAGACCTTTTGACTTGAATATTTGCCCATTTCGGGAAGCCACACCACTACCACATAAACATTAAAAATAAATTAAATCAAAACATTGTGTTCACTGGGTTGACACCCAATCCACTTTAGAGTTCTCTAAGCATATTGTTGGAAACCAGTGTATCACCTGTAGGGTCTTGTCTTCCAACTGGCCACCTCTTCCTGTGAATCATTTCAGCAGTGCCTCTGTGACAATGTTCTCAAAACATCTTCCAAATTCCCAACTTCTATGAACTGTGCCACCATATGAGTGAAGAATAGGCAAGAGGGAGAAACTTGCACACAGCTATTTGGAATCAGCAAGAATGGGAAAGGGAAATATGCCACATGAAAGTATGAATGACCTAAAATAAAATAAGCTATTTGGAACTCTGCCGCAGTGGGGTGAAGTTTTCCCAGCGTGTTAGGCAAGATAAAGATTCACCTTGTTTAATTACACAGCTTTGTTCTAAAGTCCCCATAAAGGACCTGAAACATTAACAGTTTTCCCACTTCTACAGGCAAACTAGAAAAAGGAACTCCTCTGCTTAAGGTCTCTCAGGATGTTTGCCTGAAAAGAAAAACAGCTTGGAGACCCTGGATTCTCTCCTATGACGACGTATCCTTCTAAAACCCAACCCAAGTGCTTGCTGGAACGTCTCTGAGAACCTAGATCCAGCTATAGGCACTGCTACCAGTAGAGGAGTGAGGTAGCCAGGTGGTAAGGAAGAGGTCTCTCCCTCGACACTGCGTGCAGTGATGCCATCAGGACCTCCCGCAGGCATCCCAGTCCATCCTCAGCAGGCCAAACCACAGAGCTCGGTTCAATACCAGAAGACGCGATGCAGGAAGAGTGCCAGAAAATTCCAACTGAGAGTGGGATGAGAATTAGAACCTTCGAGGCTAACTGAGCAATGAGATCTGCAACGCCATCCAAAGGGCTTCTGATCTTGAGGTGGGTCTCTGTCCAGGAGCCACAGAGGACTCATGGTGCCCACGTTCGACCCTAACATGGCGTCCGCTTATGAAGCATGGAGGTTGTGATCAACTCTCGGTACGCAATAAACTGCAAGTTTAAAAAAAGGAATTTAAAACAACCTAAAAATGTTTCTTGTTGGTCTCCGTTGCCCAGACTGCCAGGGGAATACACCTACTTGATCTGGGGAGGCTGCAGGTGTGTGTGGGGTAAGCCTTCGTGGACCGTCAGTTCCAGCTTCCACCGTGTGTCCGACACACAGGCAGCACATCAGCAGCGGCGCCTGCACGCCAAAGTCTTCTGAGCCCACACGGAATTCTCACTGGGCATGGAGGAGCCCCAATCCAACGGAACCCCGTACTGAGGAAAGGCTGAGATAAGGCTGGGGCCCTCAAGTTCTGTTTCATTCAACATAAGCCCCCCCTCCCACCTCAGTCAGCTGGAGGCAGACTTGGCAACGGAAGCTAGCATCATAAAATGGTGCAGTAATAGAAGTAACTGGACCAGGAAGAGGAGGCATCTGCTCCAATGATGTCATAGCCATTGGCGGCCACGGGGGGGTGGGACTGGTCATGCAGCCGTGTGTCAGGAGTAATGTTGTAGAGGGGCGGGGCATGAAGAGTGCCATTCTGGAAACAATGCTGTCGAGAAGCTATATATTCTGCATAACTGATTGTCACCTTCTCACTTCGGTACCTGTGTAAGGAAACAGGAAAGGGTGTTAGGGACCCCAAATACCTCATTTTAAAATCACGCAGCAGAGTAAACCAAAAGCTTATTCCACATTTTCAAAGAATAAAATGGAAGACCAAGAGCAATCTTACTTACAGAAAATGAAAGACAGCACAAGAAAACAGTGTTGTTATTACAGATGAACAAGATGAAAAAGCACAGTCACAGTCCACCCCTGAGAATGTGTTTTCTGCACATCCAACCTTTAAACACTTCATATGCTTATCATTAGGCTGCTCTTAAGCAATCTGCTACTAGGGTCTGGATGAAGAATTTCAAGGTCAAATTATATGGGTGGCAGACGGGAAGATGGCTGCACCAATGCCCAGTGTAAAATGCGTTATCTATTTCAGGTTAAAATGTGATAAATTTGACAGAAATGCAACTTCAACTTGCAGAAAAGCAACAAACAAGTTATTTATAACTAAAAGGGGCACAGATACCTAATTCTGGGTCAAATTCTGATGAAGCAGATTAAAAGATCCTGGGTCTCACTTCCCAGATGAATGTGCCGTATCATATACCACAGGGTCATCAGAACAGAATCCATAGCACTTTGGCTTTGCTCTAAAAAGAGCCATGAGTCAGGATGCAAAGCATGGGGTGTTACAAACCTATGGAGCCTACTACAGACCACAGGAGCTGGGTGTGACAATCCTTACCCAGAGCCATCTCTTTCCCTCTGTAATCACTCCTCCACTGCAAGGTGATTATTCCTGAATTTTGACAGGGAAATGGCTGTTCAAATAAATTATAATAATAATGATAATAATAATGCTTTGTATTTGAAGATTTTTCTTTTTTGGAATCCAAAGCATTTCAAAAACATGGGGTTATCTTCCAAATAGACCTGTGAGGTTACTACATGATTATTCAGCATCTTACAGTGAAGAGGCCAACAGAGGCCCACACAAACCCACAGAAGCTACACCTCTCAGGATTTCCAATTTCAACAGGGATGGGAAGAGAGCTGACATCTACTGACCACCTGCAATGCTGCCTGGCCCCAGACTAGAATTTCTGCACACATTACCTCACCACACTCTAGAACAACCCCAAGGTAGGCTTTTTTTTTCTGCTCAGAGAGGCCCAAGTCACACAGCTGGAAGTGGTGGAGCTGGGATTTAGGGTCCAGTTCATGCAGATTTTACAATAGCTCCCCCATAGACGTATTTGCTCCTAACAGGCAGAGGCGTTTCCTTGTTACTAGTCCTTCAACACGCCACCTGACTGCATGTGGTGACTTCAACTGACCCACGACTTCTGTTGAGTCTTTTCTCCTGCTTTCAGCCTTCCCACTCAGCCTCCCAACAAGTGGGTCTGGCAAAGACACCCACGATTGTTTAGCAACTACTCTGCCCCCACTACACCATCAGCGGAGCTGTGGACACGCCCAGGATGCTGAGGAGTCTCTGCTCGCTGCCACTGCTTCCTCAGAGCTTCCACCTCACATAGACTTCTTTGGTTTGGAGACATTAGCAGGGAACATTTTTCCCTTCCCCTGTCTATCAAAAGTATCTTCCATCTAACCCCAACTAAGTTAAAATGACAAGGAAAATGAGACAGTGGCTTACCTGGTGAGTTTGATGGTTTTTCTGAATTCACTGGTAATTGGAGCCTTAAAGCCACCTTTCCTGAGCAAGGAATCTATCGTCTGGATCTGATCCCAGTCTGAGGAGAAGACGGGCGCATGGAGGTCAGTGCGCAGTGACACCAAACCAGGCAGGCAGTGCCCTCACACAGCGACAGGAAGGCGGCAGCCGGACCCGCTGGGTGCAGGGCAGGCTGGGCGCGGCCCCCACATCCTGGCAGTCCAAGCAGAGCCCGAGATGTGCGAGGATGCCCAGCACACACCGCCAGTGGCCGTCCCCTTCTGAGTCTATTCTGTCAGGTATGATCCCAGGACAGCATCTAGGAGCAAATGTGGTCCCTACTTAGCTGGCCTAGTGCTGTAACCAGGGCTGCTCTGGAGAAGACAGAGTTCATATTCTGCAGCTTGCATGCCTTCATGTGGCCTTGCTGCATGCTGATGATTTCTAGGAGTCGTTTTCAACTACAGAGACTTGACAGCAGGACAGAAGCTATTCCCTTAGGAAGGATGAGAAAGTTGTTTGCACATATACTGCTGTGTTGTTCTAGAAATATTTTCACCATATATAACCAAATATATCAGATTGAAAACCAAGCAGAACTCCAGAAATCACTGCAGCAGGTGCCTTGATTTTAATTTTCCCAATCAGTTTTCAAATAGCAAAAGTGTTTTGATTATTTACCTAAATTATCATCACATCTCACTACTAGGAAATATTCCTGATCCATCTCCTTGGACAGAAAGGCCAGATTTATGACCTCAAAGAGGTGGCTAAAAGGCTTCCTCCTTTTTAAGCCATATCCCCACTGCTTTCCATGACGAGAACCAACAAGGCAATCCCTCTCCACATAATCAGTTCACTGATATACTGAACTCAGTATTTTTCTCTATTTCAATTTCATACCTAACTACTAGATATTATTTTTTAAAAAAGGACTAGTTCCAAGAAAGAAAGAAAATTGGGTTGTACACTGCAGAATGCATAAGCACCATTATATGTATTCTTCTAAATATTCTTTTAAAGAGAAAACCTGCCCAACCCACTTCCTACCTTTAGTGTTCCACTGTAGGAACTACTGAGTTCTTTTTTCCTACAATTACCACTGCAGTTTTGGGGCCAAGAAATACTACTACTCATTGAAAGTAAGTGAAACAGATACCTGAGAAGTATTTACCCCTTTTCTTTCCCAGCTCTTTTGGGGAGTTTCTTATTCTGTAAGAATCTGATGGATATGGAGAGAAAGCAAGCCACTCATACACAATTACACTGGACTGAAAGGCAGCACAGGTCCACTCTCCTGTCCTCTACCTGACAACTAAGAAGGGTATCACTCCATTTGCTAACTCACCTTGTTCCTTTGCAACCTCAGGTAAGTAAGTGGCTGTACGTTTGACGCCTTTTTCATTGATGAATTCAATTCGAATCCCATGGACCCCAACCTACAAAAACACACAACCAATAAATGCCATTTACTCACTCTAATGGAACTTCAATTATCCTCATGTAAATTGACACTGTCCTCTGACCAGCTTGACCCAGGGCTGAGAAAAGGGGAGCCTCATGCTTTTCATGACTGACTCTCTCTCAGGCGTAGAAACCAAACCAACTGCTGCTTCAGGAAAAGGGAGAGTCCATGTGCAGCCACCTCTCTCAGACTATGGGGGCTACGTAATCAGTTCTCTCAATAACGCATCCAATAATCGTGACTATTCCACCTTTAATATTCAAGAACAGGCTGCAGGATTTGATCAGGGCTCCTGACTTTTCACATGTGGCTCCTAATAACAACATTTATTCAAGGGCTTACCAAGAACAATCAGGAATGTTCTCCTTTATCCTATTATTTATTAGACATGGGAAAAGGACATGGGAGAGAGTAGACTGGTAAGAAAGGGATTTCTTTCTGCTTCTAATATCGAAGTATCTTTTCTGTCACCCAGGTTGCCTACAACTGCCTGACCTCAGCTCTCACATGCTTACACCCTTGCTCAATGAAGGAGATACATTACCATGTACTAACCCGAACCCAAATGCAACGAGAGATGCAGAGTTCCAAATGCGGCTGTTCTCACCTCCCAGTCCAGGTAATCACTGGCATCCTCAAAGTTAGTAAGGAGGGAGACAGAGCAGAAAAGTTTAGGCAGCTCCTCTCGGGTCAGGGGGGGAAATCGGCTGTCCTTAAGTGCACTGGAGGGGACAGAAAACATAAGTGAGGCTGCTCCGGAATCGGGAGCCAACATCATGAGCCTGAAAGTTTACGGCTCTTGAGCTCTGCAGAAAACACTCACTACCCATCAACACGAACATGCTAAACACAACCCGATGCTACTGTCTATACTTGAACTGCTAAGTGACTCACCAATTAAAGCCCCCACAGCTCCTGACTATCGAAAAGAAACACTCAAGCTTTACCACTCAGAAGAAACAGGCAGTTACTTTCAAATTTTGCAAATGATCTACCCATCTCACGTGTGGTGTCATTACCTGGTTAGCGTGTATTCCCTGAGTCCTGAATGAAGATTCATGGCTGAGAAGGTCCCAATGCAGCCACGAAGCCGCTTGTCCCGCCCTGTCTTCCATGTCACAAAGAGTGGACTGAAAGAGCAAGCATGGAGCAATCAGAGAAGAAAACCTTGGCTTTATCCCTGTCCGCCTGTTCTTCCCCAACATGACTGTTCTCTGATGTGGGCTGTCTGGAAGGCTGCGGCCTCTGGGCGCCATGCGGCCACGAGGCAGAGAGAGAGGCTCCTGCAGCCCCTGCTCTCAGCTCCGCTCCACTCCGCATGGACGCACTGTTTCCTTCCTCCTCTGCTCAGGACTCTCTCTCTTCTAGTTCTCCACGTCTTCTTCCTCCTGTTTACCCTCTTTCTCTGTGTCTGTCTCTCCCAGGTCCATCCTTCCTGAAGAAACACTAGCCTGCACACCTCCTCCCCTCAACCCCATGCTGCACCCACCATTATTTCCGTCTCTTCTGTTTATAAATTCCAGAAAAAAAAAAGTCTCCCTGAGAAAGCTTATTCTGTGGAACTCCCTGGTGGTTATCAATACACCAGGCAGTGCAGGGGTTACGGGTTCAATCCCACATGCAACAAGCCTGCCTGTCACAACTACTGAGCCAGAGCGCCGCAACCAGAGTCTGTTCACCGCACAAAGTATCCTGCGTGATGCGATGAAGATCCCATGTGCCTCAACCAAGACTGACGCAGCCAAATAAATAAGTATTTTTAAAAAGAAGGCTCATGCCGGGGTTTTCCTAGTGTTCCAGTGGCTAAGAATCTGCGTTCCAATGCAGTAAAAATGAGTCTGATCCCTAGCTGGGGCTAAGATCCCACGTGCTGAAGGATAATTAAACCCTGAGCATCACAACTAGAGAGAATCCCGTTGCTTCAACTAAGATCCAATGCAGTCAAAAATAAATAATTTTTTTTTTTTTTTAAAAGCTCATTTTCAGCAGAAGTTACCACTTTCTAGGCCAAAGTCATGCTGCATTAGGCTACATCAGATAGACAGTAATAGATGTTTAGACACAGGTTACGGGGCTGCCACCTCTTCCCAAAATTCTTCCATGTTCCTATGCCTTTACCTCTTAAGATTCTTGAGTTAACACTGCTAAAAAGCAACTTATATCTTTAAAGTTAACTTTGATCATTATTACAAGGCAAGATCTCCCACCTACCCATCTTTTCCTTTCAGTAAAACACCTGAACAGCACCAGGCAAAGTTAATGTTCCAAAACCTACTCAAAAACCCTTCCAGTTCCACTGTCCCCACACCCTACAAAGCTGTGGTCACCACCCACTCTTCATAGCCTGTGTCCCGCTCCTGCAATGGACACACCTGATCGCACTCAGACCAAGGCTCCGACTCTCCATCTACTTAGGGTTTCTCCGTCCACAGACGTCACGCGGGAATACTTCCCTAAAAAGCGAGCACATTTTCTCATTTCCTCTCCTCTGACACAATCACAGACTAACTTCCCCTCTATCTGCCCAGACAGTGTGAGGCACACCCTGCTTAGCTTTTGTGTGTGATCTGTCAACTCAAGTCTGCTGAGAGCAGGGACTATTTCTCCATGCCTGTCTATTCCCAACCCAATCCTCAGTACGGCACTAACAGTTCTCAGTCAGTGAATCCTCTGAAAGCACCTCCTAAAAAAAATGAAAAAGCAGCACTGCTCTTTAAATGTACCTCTAAGCTGCCTCCAGTTCTGAGAAAGCAAGCTTTAGCATGCCTTTCTTCATTTGACTTTACCCTTTACATACACATATTCCTCATTTAAGTCACTAACACCTCACAGGAACTTGGGACAATCTTGAGCTAAAAGCATCAAAACAAATTCTGACATTCTTGGTGGGGTGCTGGCAGCCCCATGGGACTGACAGTAAGTGATGGGACTCTTGAATGACTCCTCATCACCAGCCTGGCCCTCAGACACTGGTAGTTCACTCGGATTTCAGCAATGCCTGGCTCCACAATGGTGTGGTGGTGTGACTTCTCCACATGAGGGTTTGAATGACCTACCCACTGTCATATGAAACCAAAAAACAATCAAAATCAAAACCCTCCTGATTCCCAGAATGTAACTTTAACGACAAGCCAACTCCTTCAAATGTAGCCTAGTATCCACTTTTGATTTTCTGGATACTGTCTGGATATTTTTCATCATTCTTTTCCCATTAACCTTTGCCCAAACCATGTCAAAGCTTTTCATAAGCGAAGACTCTTGCAAGAAGTGACCCCAGAAAGCGGGTGCTGTGCCTCTCTCACCGTCCCCGGTGCGCGCCTGTTTTACTCACTAGGGGTCATTGGTGAATCTCGGGAGCCGTGGCTGCGGGAAGCCGTAGAGGTGACAGTAGAGGACGTCGAAGCAGTAGCAGCACATCTCTGCGGTCACCACCAGGTTCTTGGTGGTGTTGGCAGTCCCATTGGGCCGGGGAAGAGGGCTCAGCGCTCCCGATGCGGGATTCATTCGTGTGATGGGAGAGTTTCCAGGTCCCAGAGTTAAGTCCGACACATTCTCCCGACCACTGCTGCCATCCACATGCTGGTGGTTTTGAAGAGGTCCTGAACTAGAGCCGGGGACAGTTGTGGACTGGTTCCCGTGACTGTGCGTTCCACTTCCAGATAACTTAGGCTTCTTGACCCCACAACAACCTGCTGCCAGCTTGGGCTCAAGTGGAGGAACACAACGTCTTTTTCCCATCCTGATTCAGTGCTTGAGGTCTGGAATGCTGCAGAACCCTAATCCAAAAGAGAACATCCAAGCATTAATTCAAATGGTTAGTTAGAAGAACATAAAAATCTAAGAGAAAGGGTCTACATGGAAGGGGTAGGAGTCATCGAGTTCTTTCTCACACAGGTCACATTGCTCACAAAGGGTGTCAGAACAGTGGGCTGGAAGAGCCTGCATTCCAGACCAGGGACACCAACCGTTACCTGAGGGGAACCTATTTTTCACTTTCCATAAAGGTTATGACCATCATGAATGGAGGCAGGCCAAAAACAGCTCCCTCTTGCCCAAGCCTCCTCAGGCAGGAAGAAGGGTAGAGGGGCAGCTAGTCTGCAGGCGAACGGGGTCTTTTCGAGACCGCCTGAGGCTGCACTTGAAAGAGCCTGACCTGACAGGCTCCTCATCAGGATGCCTTCTCTACATTTTCACAGGCTCCAAATTGAACCACTCTTGTTTCTAAAGAGTCCCAGAGGAACTTGCATGTTTTCCTTGTTAACCACATCCTTTCCGCATTTTCCTCATCACCAACCTCAACTTAGCTATGTGACTTTAGCTCCAGACCCCTGTGAGGATGAAGAGCAGCCGCTGCTCGGGCGAGAGCGCGCTAACACAAGGCCCGCGCGCCTTTCTGTCCTCACAGCGATCCTGCGGTCTTACTCATTTTCTTTGGTTCGCCTCTGCACGTACTCCAATTTCTACACTTCTATACTTTCAAGACCTGGTTCAAAAAAAAAGCTACAACCAAGCAGAAACCTTTATTCACACAAATGACCCAAGCTTCAGTCCTTTTGTGAGGTAGCCATTTCTGCCCTGTCACAGCAAGGCAGAGATGCAAAGCCATCAGTCTGACAAAATGTGGCATCAGATGGGCCAGGAAACCAGAGTTCCAGCTGATAAAGGGGAGGAAGGAATCTTTTCCCATTAAATTCTTTTTCTTAAAAAGTCCAAAGTAAAGATATACAGCTGTAACATGATCAAGATCCTTTCTGTTATCTATGTCAATAATTGAGACTCATGAAAATAGATCCTAGTTATTTCAATGTTGATAATACCAAAGTTTATAAAATCCTGCTAACTTGAGAAAAATGTACTTTGTTTTTTCACATATCACTACATGTTGGTTTTTTTTTTAAGGGCTTCCCTGGTGGCTCAGACAGTAAAGCGTCTGCCTGTAGTGCAGGAGACCTGGGTTCGATCCCTGGGTTGGGAAGATCCCTTGAGAAGGCAATGGCACCCGACTCCAGTACTCTTGCCTGGAAAATTCCATGGACTGAGGAGCCTGGTAGGCTACAGTCCATGGGGTCGCAAAGAGTCGGACACAACTGGGCAACTTCACTTTCACTTTTCACTTAGTTTTAGCCTCCTATTCAAAAAAAAAAAAAAAATATATATATATATATAAAAAATCTTCATCTAAAATTTTCTCTGTAATTTGAACACGCAGCACACAATTGCCTTTTTAGGCACTATTCTACTGTATTGAATAGTATTTTGGTTGTAATGTGTACAACCTTTTAAATAAAATTAGATATGTACATACCCGTTTCCAATGCCATTATTTCTACAAACACAACTTGTCACTTTTAGATTGAATGAGATACAAAAATTTCACAAATAGTGCTTTTGTTTCTGATATATCCTGATCCCTAACAAAATACACATTTTTGTCTTTAGGACAATTCTTCGGAAGAAAGTTGTCTCTAGCAGAGAAGTAACAGTTTGTACATTTCAATGTCTAGCTTGCAACAGGCTTCTTTTTGAGAAAGCCTCATGCATGTGATACATTAAAACCTCCAATGAACAGACTGTTTCTGAGTGTGGATATCACTGTCTTGTTCAGACTGTTAAGAAAGGGAGCAGGAGGTCCTGGTTAAAAATGCTGCCTCCGGACTCAAATGGCCTGGGTTCAAATGTGATTCCTCCAGGATTAACCTCTCTATGCCTCAGTTTCTGCAAACTGGGAACAACAATAGTACTTGCTTCATGGGGCTGTTAGGAGACTTGAGCTTAATCTGTGTGAAGTGCTTCCATGCAGTTTCAGGCATAAAGTTAGCGGCTCTTATCATCTGGGCTCTCATCTGACCACTCCCTCCAGAGGTGGAGACTCTGGGAAGGCTAGGACTTCGCTGCACACTCAAGGCTTAGAGCACCAAACAGATGCTCTTTAAACAGGATTTCACTTAATCCTCAGAACCACCCAGCAAGGATGATATTACCATCATTTTACAAAGGAGGAAACTTGGTTTAATAAGAAAGATAAGTGGCAGAGTCAGGATTTGGACCACAATCTATCTGTCAGACTACAAGGCTTGGGTCTTCCCACCGTGCCACAAACAAGAACGAAGCCTGCCAGTAACATCCACTGGATTCAGTCCCTTTGCTAAGGGCATGATTAAAAAAAAAAAAAATCAAGGGAATACTAAAAACCAGAAAAATAGCTTGCAAAATTTTGCCAACAAAAATGGAGCCAAGGGAAGCTAACTTCCCTGGTGGACCAGTGGTTAAGAATCCACCCTCCAATTCAGGGGATACAGGTTCGACCCATAGTCGGGAAACTAAGATTCTCACATGCCACAGAGCAACTAAGCTTGTGCACTGCAACTACTGAGCCTGCAGGCTCTAGAGCCTTTGCTCTGCAACAACAGAAGCCCTCCCACACCACAACCAGAGAGCCCCCTTGAGACGCAACAAGGACCTAGTGCAGCCAAAATAATTAAAAAAAAAAAAAGAGCAGGGGAAAAAAAAATCAAAACCTAAGCCCAGCCACCACCCTGGCAATGACCAGTACCCCTGCCAGAGTCACTTGAGGCCACAAGGAACGTCACTGTCCTCTGAGCTCTTACTTGACTGTCCTCCTTGGCGTAACTGTAGGCAGAGGGTTTAGGGCACGTGTTCATCAAAGCAGAGGGACCTTCTCTTGAGAGCTAGATCTTTAACAGCACCAATAGGGCCCTGAGGCTCTGCCTCTAGAGTCCCAACGTTCAAAGCAGCAAAGAGAAGGGATGAAATAACAGTAAGTTAAAAAAGAAATCCCTCCTCATTCTCCTTACACCACAGGCCGCCTGAAGAAGAGAGAAACGGCATGAGGTACTGGTAACTCAGGTGTTCCCCCAAACGTGCAATCAGCTCTCTGATGGGCGAAACACCCTGTAACAGAGCAGGGGGTTTTCAAACCACGCCAAGGCAGGTGAGGTCAAGCTTAGGAAGATTCTGCCTACACCAGTGGTCCCCAATCTTTCTGGCCCAGGGACTGGTTTCAGGACATTCAAGCACATTTATTGTGCACTGTATTTTAATCTAATGCCACTGCTGATCTGACAGGAGGTCCTAGTCCGAGGCCTGCGGCTGGAGACCCCTAGCCCAGCCATAATGCACAGCTGCTGCTCCGCCGGGGGCAGACCAAGAGACTCCATTTAGCAACTGCCCCATGCCACCCCAGCTGTGATCTGTATCAACAGAGCCAACCCAAACCTCGTGGATCCTCAGGACCACGTCTTCTCTGGAGGCCACTAAACAAACAATGCAATCAACATTCTCAATCAGTGACTAAAGGCAGAGTTAGAGACTTTCTGCATCAAACGTATATTGGAAGGCATTTCTTTAAAATTTATTCCATAAAACTTAAATCTACAGAAAACTTCAAACATAAAGTAAAAGAGTATAATGAACCCAATACTCAGCTTTAGTAATTTTCAACAAAGGGCCAAACTTATTTCATCCACAGCCTACTTACTCCATCTCCCTCACCCTACTGAATTATTTAAGGTTTGTTTTTTAAACGGGCCAAAATTTTACTTATCTGTCAGCGTAAAGCAAATATTAACTAAACAGTACACACTGTGAAGGTGCTGGTAGTGGGTACTTTTATTTACACAGCAACCACTACCTATCAATTCCATCAGGTTTCCCTCTCAAGCGAGACGCTCCTAACCCAAGTCCAACAAAGTGGGCATCTCACCACAACTAAGTGTCCCAGACCCGGCTCCCAGGACTGTCCCACAATGACAAAAGACATGCTTGATTCTCCAAAGGCTCTGCTTCCGAGGGCACAGTGTAAGATCCCTCAGAATGATTTCAACGCAATAGACTAACCTGCTGTAACCGACTGAAAATACCCCTAATGGCACACATATTCTACCTCTTAGAAAACTATGCCGTTGTTCTCACCCTTTCCCCAAACTTCATAAAAACTACCAGCAATGGTCACAGGAGTAACCGAATGGCTACTGTCAGGCTGGTTCATCTGAAGTAACTGGAATCAGGTAAAAACTTTTATAAACACATAACCACAAAGACCCTTCTGGAGCCTTCAGTTGGCTAACCTCAAGCTAACCTCAAGGCCATTTTAAGGGCCTATAATAGTGATGTCATTTTCCTACACTCCGTCTACTTTAGAACAAACAATGAGAACAAGCTAGTTAAAATTAATTTTCTACCAGATGGAGACAATACTCAAACTTCCACAAAGAGCTGGAGGAAATTACAGGAGTCACTGTTTTACCTCTTAAGGCCTCCTAACCTAGCAAGTGTCCAATGAAATTGTTCTCAGTGTTGAAAGTCATCATGTCCTTTATCTGACACACAGTGCTCAAGGGATCCTGACCCTCACGAGGGTCCACAACAAAGGCACCTTTGCGGCCTGAGGGGAAGGTGAGTGGCGTACAAAGCCACCTGAATTCTACCCAGCACTGAACTCACCAGTACCTTTAGTCGCAGAAGCTAGGCTGCATTTCTGGGTTTTTTCCCGCAACACTTAACCCAGCGTCCTCCATATGGTACACAAACCAACAATCTTATTTACAGATCTCCCAGCAACTTCATTTAAGTTAGCCTTTCTAATAAAACGAATATTTATGGCACAGTCTGATCTTTACTCTGTTCCACTGCAAGGGGCTGACTGTTGAGTGTGTCAGAAGCTGAAGGTGACTGACATTACAAGTATCTACTCTTAACGTCAATTCTACTCAGCCCAAACCAAGGAGTGGTTTAACTCATAGCAAAATGGATAGCTATGTGGACCATTCATTCTAAAAATCAGGTCAAATATCCCCTACACTAACTTCATTCTAAAAATCAGGTCAAACAACCCCCTACATTAACTTCGCGGTTTGCTTTATGCTGGTAGCTGTTCTCTGCCAAATGACAGCAGTTGGTCAGTCCTAGGCTTGGCCTCAGGGGCTGTTTACCTGTAGGTTGCTCAAGGCTTTCCTTCCAAATGACGTGCCTAGTTTCTAAACTGGATGTGACAAGAACTTTCCTACTTTTTTTTAAATGACGGAGTACTTTAAGAGTATTATTTGTCAGGAAGCAATTTACAATTTCAGAAGTTAATGGAAATGACGTGTGATAAATTGCTGATATTTATAAACAAGATGTGGAGACCAGAACTGAGGGGAGGGTGTGACGGCATCCTGACAGACACGGCTGGCGGGGCAGGAGGGCCTTCTTCCCTCACTGGGGGTCCCTTCCAAGGCTCCAAAGTCCACTGAAAACAACAAGCTGATGCCCTCCCAGAGCAGCTCCCATCCTCAGAGGACAGAGTCCAGGCTTTGGAGTCATCATCTAGGCTCAAATCCCAAATCTGATTTAGCAGGTACAGGCTATGCAGACTCAGGCAGGCTGTCCATCTCTGTGGATATAGGCTCCTGCTACCACAGAGGGTTTATCTGTGAGCATTCTTTGAGTAAGACATGAAAAACATCTAGCTGATCTTTGTCACAGAACTACTATTTATTAAAGCGTCTGCTATTACTATTAATATGGGGTTATTATTCTAATGACCTTGATGCTTTTCCTCTTTGGAGACCCATACTTCTAATAAGTCATCCATTGATCTTTTCATTGTGAGATGCCAGGAAGTATAAGGAATATTGGGCTGACAGCTGTGCCCAGTTCTATTCTACAAAAGTCCTCTGATAGGTTTGAAACCATATAAAAAAAGAAACTAAATTTGCTAAATACAGTACTATTACAGAAATCTTGATATATATATTGAGTACTAACAGAACTACCAAGTCAAAACAGTTAGATTTCCAATAACCAATAATAATTTTCTAGATAAAAATATCTAGAAAGGCTAGGAGGTAGGAAAAAATAATAGGTTCACCTTTGGAAGACAAGTTTCAAAACAGCTATTCAGGGCATGACCTTTTAGCTAACAACAAAAACAAAAAAAACCACAGACTTGGGAGGTAGGAAAAAGGCAAAAAAAAGGGGGGGGGGGCGGTCTCTGCATTTTCTTCTGTTATTATTAGTGTCCAGATGTCTATTCAAACCAAGTTGATACAGAAGGGAACAGACTGCTGTTTCCTTTGTGACACAGAAGTGAAATGAAATTCAATTTAATAATTATTTGAGTAGTGAAATGGCACGTAAGCTATATTCTGGCCTACTTAAGGAACTATTCCAAGAAATGGTCAGAGGAAAGACCCACAAAATATTCTGGACATTATTTCAAATAATCATCTCTGTATTTCTGAAAGCCGATCACACACACATACACATCTGAAACATCTGCTGTGTAAAAATTTTCCCTGCAAAAAACAGATCTCCCTATACAACTGCTTTTCAAATTTACAGATTTAGAAAAACACACAATACCATACACCTTCGTGTGAACTTAGCCTAAGGAAAAACATGAATATAAGAAATCAAGTGTTTTGTTTTCTTTTTAGATCCCCTTCCTTACCTATGTGAGCTATGGCAAGATGCCAGATCTTTCTGGGCCTCAGTTCTTTCATTTGTAAAATGAAATTATTTGTCCCCTGCCTTCCTCACAGAGAGACTGTGAGGCTCCAAGAAGATATGAAACATTCTGAAAAACTTTTTTACAAGTGTTTGCATACCATCAGAGGGGACCCAGCAGTAATAAAAAATTTCCCAGAACTCTGTTTACATGTAGAATTTTAGTTATTTTTAAGAAAACAGTATCACTCTAGCAGATTTAGGGCAAAATGTTCCAAAATTCTCTGAAAATTATAACCATATGGAAGACATCTGATAATTGACCTTGATAGAAACTGTATTAACCTCTGAGTTATGATCTTTGTCTCTAAAGAGTAATTTGGGAAGGGGCGGGAGGCAAACCTTTATGTAACCCAAGGGTAAGTGTAATGCTTAAAAACCATCTAAGTCACTCTAATAGGATTAGGGAAAATAAACTTGTTTTTTACCAATTAAAATTATTTTAAAAGCAAGCAAGTGGAAGTGGAAGGATTCATCAAGTTTAGGACACCATGTAAGTAGAAAAACAGAAATGAACAAAGTAAACATATATTCTAGTCCAAGCACAGGCCTAAAACCGAAAAAAGACAAAAAAATAAAAGCAACACAATTCCATTCTAAGTATGTCCAAGGTAATACTCACTGAAAGCAGAAAGTCTGTATTGTCAGGGGAACAGCTATAACAGAGGAGTGGAGCTATTTTGTCTCTGAAATGAATTTTCTTCCTTCTGATTCCATTCCTTCTTCCTGTACCTAAGATGGAAATGCAGGTGCAGTGAGTGAACAAAACCAAGGCAGTGAGGAGGTAAGAGATGGTTTTTGAAAGGACTACAATAGAGTAATTTCTAGGAAGGAAAAAAAAAAAGCTAAGGAACAGGTTTTCCTTAATTCAAAACATTTCAAAATCTAAACATAAGGTGGCAAGGGCAGCCCCCTGCATTAAATCACCTCATTACTGACGTCAACACCAAGAAGGGAGGACAAGGAAGATTAAAGGTTTTATTGAACCTGAACATGAAACACACATTAAAACTTCCTCCACCACTAATTTAGATCAAAAGTTGCTCTCAGGCCAAGATACACCATCTCAAGGTTCTCTACTGGTTTCAGACTACAAGCAAGATTCCCAAATCCTCTGCAAAAATGGTGCTGAAGGATTACTGGACAGCATGTCCCGAGGACAGGCCATCTTGTTATCCCAGGTGGAGATGGTAACTGTTGGTAACAGTCAGTCATCATTACTCTCAGGCTGGCATAAATCTCTTCATAATCTCTTCACCAACTCTCTCCACCCCCCAGTAGTAGATATGAGTTATTCCCAAAGATGTAAACAGGAGACTCCAGGCCCCACCCACTCTATCCAAGGAGAGGGCAGTGAAAGAGGATAGGCCCTGAGGGATAAGGGTGAGAGAGTGTGGCAAAGTGAGGAGTTCAGATCAGGACAGGGAACGGAGGAGGGCAAGTAATGAAGGGCAAAATCCACAGCCTGGGAAGGAGGGAGGAATAAAACCCACAGAGTATCAGGTGGAGAGAGATGGAAATAGGGGCTTTGGGTGGATAAGGAAGGACAGAATGAAAGTGGGGTTTAAAAAAAAAAAGAGTAATGATTAAAGGCGAGAGCGTGCGTGTTAAAGAGTTTAGCAAAGAAAGGGCGAGGTACAGGGGGGAAAGGAGAGACCAGAGCGGGGAGGGGCCAAGCGGGCAGCGAGAAAGGTAAAAGGTAAGAAAAAGGTGATGGAAGGAAAGCGCGGGGCGCTAGGAGGAGTCGGGAGACGACCCAGCGA
>SJXQ01007906.1:59366-247638 GCA_006408695.1 Aepyceros melampus
CCCGGGCCCCTCGCCCCGAACCCGGGGGGCCCGCTCCCGGGCCCCTCCAGTCGCCGCGGAGTGAGGAGGCCCGGAGGGCACGGCGGCAGAGCGAGAGCGGGCGGCCCGGCGGGGCGAGGGAAGAGGGCGCGGCGCGGACCGAGTTTCCCACCTTTCCTCCTGGCCCAGACGCAGCCGGGGCAGACGGGACCTCTCGCGCTCTGCCTCCTCCTCCTGCTTCATGGAGCCATGCGCCTGGGTGGGGGCTCCCGAGAGAAGCGGGCCGCGGGCGGGCCGGACGCGCGGCGCGGACGGGGCGGGGCCAAGAAGGCCGGCAGGGGGCGGGCGGAGGAGGAAGCTGCGGGGCGGCGGTGGCGGCAGGGAAGAACTGCTAGAGGTATTCCCCGGGCAGCTGGAGGACTAAGCCCAGTCGGGACCCGAGTCTTCCGGTATCCCAGCAGCCACCGGAGGCAGTGAGGTAATGGAGGAAGAATGTAGGGAGTCCTCCAGTGGACCACACGCCCTCTAGCGAGGCGCCAAGACCATAGAGATTAGGGGGCCGCCGGAGCACCGCCCCGCTACTGTCACGTGGCCTAGCTCTGCATACTTTATTGGCTGGTGCCGACTCTACGGGGTTGAATTTAGGAGACTGCTTCCTATCCTTGTGGCCGAATCTCAGGCAGTTGGAATAAAGAGAAGAAGACTGTAAGGCGCGAGAGGAGGTTTGCAAGCTGGTTCCCCCCAGGTCGTTGAGCAGGCCGAGGGGCGCGCTAGGCTGTCAGGGCGGCCGGCGCAGAGCACGCCGGGTCCCCTTGGCTTCTGAGAGCGAGTGCAGAGCGCGCCGGGAGTTGTAGTGCGGCCGGCTGGGCAGCATTGTCCGCCGCGACAGGGCCTAAGTGCCAGCTGGCTATGCCAGCCCGGGTGCCCGAGTGCCGCGGCCTCGCAGCTCCGCCCTCTCCCGCGTTAGAACCCAAGCGTCCTGGCGCGCGTCGCTTCCCCCGACCGAGTCGCAGCCTTAGAAAGCAGCCACGAAGGGGCAGCTCGACCAGCTTTAAATGAAGCCGACCCCCCGGCTCTGGCCAGATCCGCGGGAGAGATGTTCCAGGCTCTGGGCCAGTCTCCTTATGGATGAGAAAGAGCAAACCAGACCCGGGTGGTGCCAACAGCCCATCTCTGCCTTGATCCGCTGCGTCCCAGTCTGGATACCACGCAGGTGGAATTGTCCACAGTACAGGCTTAATTCAGTAGGTCGACTAAGCACATTCCTCAGTACTGGCAGGGCAGGGGCCTCAAAAAGAGCACTACAAAAACCAGTTTTTGTTTTTTTTTAATTAGGAGTAAATAGTTGTAATTTCGATTCATGGGGTCACAAAGAGTCAGACACGACTGAGCGACTGAACTGAACTGAATGATGACTTAGCACTCATTTTAATTACAGATGGAGTTGCACAAAAAGTCTTTATTTCTGCCTTGCTCCCTTACCTTAAGCAAATAGTTTAGGCTCTGCAGCAAAAACATGCTCTGTTTTAAAGCAGTTCCAGTCTTGCTAAAAACACAGTCAAGCCCACAGTTTTGTTTATGCACAAAGGAATCCTAACGTGTTTGTCCTCAAGGAGCAAAGACAAGTATCTAGTAAAAAATGCAAATCATATCTTAACAGTGAAGTTTTCCAGCAAAAACCTTCTGCTCTGGAATGCATAATGTACTAAAGCATAATAAGATCTACTACCACAGACTTTTAGCTTAATTACCTGTACGCAGCAAAAACCGAGGAAACGGAGTGATTGGTGCCTCTCAGACCTGGAACTCTCAGAAAACCTGGCAAAGCGCAGCAGTGGAAAGAAGAGACTGATGCCTTGCAGAACAGGAGGTCGATTTTTTTTTAAGACATCTATAGCAGTCTTCATAATTCCTGTCAGTTTTGACGCACTTATCTGTCGTGAGGCCCACGTTGGACAGTTTCTAACCTCTTGTCAGACTGAAAAACTCCAAATTAAATAATTGCATGGTCTAGAGCCAAAATCAGGAGGCAGCAAGCCAGAAGTCATTTGTTTGTTGGTTTCTGAAGAAGACCAGATACTGACTAAATAATCGCAATAAGTTTCACATAGTGAAGGTCTTTCCAGCTGAAAGTTTTAAAACATGGCATCTGGAAAAGGGCCTCAGTCTATTGCTCCCTGGGTGGTACTATATTGTCAGTGAGTAATCCACAGATAAGGAAGTTATTGCTCCCTGGTTATCAAGCTGCCAGTAGGTAAATGATGAAACCAGGTTGGGTTTGAAACACTCCCAAATTAAAAACAACAACAACAACAAAAAACCTTGCCTTGAGCTGTGAAAAGGCATTTTACTGAGAAGTAGGACCTATATACTATTTCTGTTGTTTACTGAGGCTGAAAAGCAAAGGGTTAGGACTTTTTAAAAAGTCACTTTGGGGTCACCTCACATCAGCAAGCAACAGTCTGAACTGGTGCAAAAAATAAACTGAAATAGGATTAGGAATGAGGAAGAAACGAGCAATTTGTGCTGTAAATGTGGAAGGGCCTGTGTCTTACTGTCTCAGCTCTCGCACATAATTCAGAAACCTGGTACATAGTAGGCATACAATAATTATTTGTAGGCTGAATGATTACATCAAGAAGAAAGCCACAAAGCAGTGGGAAAGTAATATATTAGTAGTTGGGAAAGGGGAACTACAAGAGAGCCAAGTGGCTCAAGTGCTATGCATGGTCCTGAAATGTCACCCTCATCTGCGGTAGCACTCTTATCAAAATACCCTCAGATCAAATCGTCGGTCTCCCTATCTTTCCGTTATTCTGACCTTGAATGGTTAAGAATATATGGTAATGTAAGAGGTTAGATCTTAATTGCTTCCACCACAAAAAGAAATGATCATTAGGTCACATGATAGAGACATTAGCTAACTCTTCTGGTGGTAATCAGTACAGTATATAAATGTGTCAAACCAACACATTGTATACCTTAAACATGTTAATACAATGTTATATGTCAATTATATCTCAATATTTTAAAAAGTGTTATAGGTCAATTATATCTCAATTTTTAAAATAATGATTATGAGAGAATGGGGGGACTTCCCTGGTAGTACAGTGGATAAGAGTCTGCCTACCAATGCAGGGGACAGGGGTTCTATCCCTGGTGCGGAGGATCCCACATGCCCCGGAGCAACTAAAGCCCAGGCACAGCAACTCTAGAGCCCAGGAGCCGCAACTACTGAAGACTGCATGCCCTAGAGTCCGTGCTCTGCAACAAGAGAAGCCACTGCAATGAGAAGCCTGTGCACCACAAGAACAAAGAGTAGCGGTGCAGATAGAGAAAGCCTTCACATAGCAACGAAGATGCGTGCAACCAAAAAAGGTTCTGTTCAGTTCAGTCGCTCAGTTGTGTCTGACACTTTGCGACCCCATGAATTGCAGCACGCCAGGCCTCCCTGTCCATCACTAACTCCCAGAGTTCACTCAGACTCACGTCCATCAAGTCAGTGATGCCATCCAGCCATCCCATCCTCAGTTGTCCCCTTCTCCTCCTGTCCCCAATCCCTTCCAGCATCAGAGTCTTTTCCAATGAGTCAACTCTTCGCATGAGGTGGCCAAAGTTCTGGAGCTTCAGCTTCAGCATCATTCCTTCCAAAGAACATCCAGGGCTGATCTCCTTCAGAATGGACTAGTTGGCTCTCCTTGCAGTCCAAGGGACTCTCAAGAGACTTCTCCAATACCACAGTGCAAAAGCATCAATTCTTCAGCATTCAGCTTTCTTTATAGTCCAACTCTCACATCCATACATGACCACTGGAAAAACCATAGCCTAGACTAGATGGACCTTTGTTGGCAAAATAATGTCTCTGCTTTTGAATATGTTGTCTAAGTTGGTAATAACTTTCCTTCCAAAGAGTAAGCGTCTTTTAATTTCATGGCTTCAATCACCATCTGCAGTGATTTTGGAGCCCCCCAAAATAAAGTCTGACACTGTTTCCACTCTTTCCTCATCTATTTCCCATGAAGTGATGGGACCAGGTGCCATGATCTTCGTTTTCTGAATGTTCAGCTTTAAGCCAGCTTTTTCACTCTCCTCTTTCACTTTCATCACAAGACTTTTTAGTTCTTCTTCACTTTCTGCCATAAAGGTGGTGTCATCCGCATATCTGAGTTTATTGATATTTCTCCCAGCAATCTTGATTCCAGCTTGTGCTTCTTCCAGCCCAGCATTTCTCATGATGTATTCTGCATATAAGTTAAATAAGCAGGGTGACAATATACAGCCTTGACGTACTCCTTTTCCTATTTGGAACTAGTCTGTTGTTCCACGTCCAGTTCTAACTGTTGCTTCCTGACCTGCATACAGATTTCTCAAGAGGCAGGTCAGGTGGTCTGGTATTCCCATCTCTTTCAGAATTTCCCACAGTTTTTTGTGATCCACACAGTCAAAGGCTTTGGCATAGTCAATAAAGCAGAAATAGATGTTTTTCTGGAACTCTCTTGCTTTTTTGATGATCCATCAGATGTTGGCAATTTGATCTCTGGTTCCTCTGCCTTTTCTAAAACCAGCTTGAACATCTGGAAGTTCACGGTTCACGTATTGCTGAAGCCTGGCTTGGAAAATTTTGAACATTACTTTACTAGCGTGTGAGATGAGTGCAATTGTGCAGTAGTTTGAGCATTCTTTGGAATTACCTTTCTTTGGGATTGGAATGAAAACTGACCTTTACCAGTCCTGTGGCCACTGCTGAGTTTTCCAAATTTGCTGGCATATTGAGTGCAGCACTTTTAAAAACTAAATAATTAAAAAAAAATTTGAAAAAGAGAGAATGGAATCAGACTTCATGGTTTCAAATTCTAGTCCTGATATGAACACTTGTGACCTAGGGCAAGTTAGTATGTTAGTGATTTCGTTTTATCATCTGTAAAATGGGGATTGTAGCAGTCTCTATGAATTTAAATGTTTATATTTATAAAAGCCACTGTTCTCATTAGTATAGTGGTGAGTATCCCCACCTGTCACACAGGAGACCAGGGTTCAATTCCCTAACGGAGAGGCAACACACCCTTTAGCTTCCCTTGTAGCTGTTGGTAAAGAATCTGCCTGCAATGCAGGAGACCCAGGTTCAGTCCCTGGGTTGGGAAGATCCCGTGGAGAAGGAAATGGCAACCAATTCTAGTATTCTTGCCTGGAAATCCCATGGACAGAGAAGCCTGGAATGCTACAGTCCATGGGGTCATAAGAGTCGGACACAACTTAATGACTAAAACACCATAACACCATACTTATAAAGCTATGATAGGGTTAACATGTCAAAAATCGCTCTGAAAAAAAAAAAGAAAAATCGCTCTGTCACTGTAACCCTCATTCGTATTAGGGTGTTGAATAAGCATGAAATTAGCCTGCAAAGCAAACACATGCATTCTTTTAGATGTACGGCTTCGATGGGCAATGCATTGATGCACCAAAGACATTTACCAACCTGTGACCATGAAATAAGGTTTCACAGGATATATTAATGGGAATTATAGATTTCATAGGTCCATCTAGTCAAATCTATGGTTTTTCCAGTGGTCATGTATGGATGTGAGAGTTGGACTGTGAAGAAAGCTGAGTGCCGAAGAATTGATGCTTTTGAACTATGGTGTTGGAGAAGACTCTTGAGAGTCCCTTGGGCTGCAAGGAGATCCAACCAGTCCATTCTGAAGGAGATCAACCCTGGGTGTTCTTTGGAGGGAATGATGCTAAAGCTGAAACTCCAGTACTTTGACCACCTCATGCGAAGAGTTGACTCATTGGAAAAGACTGATGCTGGAAGGGATTGGGGACAGGAGGAGAAGGGGATGACAGAGGATGAGATGGCTGGATGGCATCACCAACTTGATGGACATGGGTTTGGGTGAACTCCGGGAGTTAGTGATGGACAGGGAGGCCTGGTGTGCTGTGATTCATGGGGTTCCAAAGGATCAGACACGACTGAGAGACTGAACTGAAATAAACTGAACTGTTCATATTGTTCATAGGGTTCTCTCAGCAAGAAGACTGGAATGGTTTGCCATTCCCTCTTCAGTGGACCACATTTTGTCAGAACTCTTCACTATGACCTATCTGTCTTGGGTGGCCCTGCATGTCATGGCTCATAGCTTCACTGAGTTACTCAGCCCATTCTCCACGATAAGGCTGTGATCCATGAACCAGAGATCAAATTGCTAACATTCATTGGATCATAGAGAAAGCAAGGGAATTCTAGAAAAACATCTACTTCTGCTTCATTGACTACACTAAAGCCTCTGTGTGGATCACAAGAAGTTGAAAATTTTTTTGAGATGAGAATACCAGACCGTCTTAGCTGTCTCCTGAGAAACCTTTATGCAGGTCAAGAAGCAACCATTAGAACATTACATGGAACAACTGACTTGTTCAAAATTGGGAAAGGAGTACCACAGGGCTGTATATTGTCACCCTGTTTGTTTAACTTCTGCAGAGCACATCATGGAAAATGCCAGACTGGATGAATCACAATTGGGAATCAAGATTGCTAGGAGAAATATCAGTAGCATCAGATATGCAGATGATACCACTCTAATGGGAGAAAGTGAAAAGGAACTAAAGAGCCTCTTGATGGAAGTCAAATAGGATAGTAAAAATGCTGGCTTAAGACTCGACATTCAAAAAACTAAGATCAAAAAAAAAAAAAACCAGAAATAAAAACAAAATAAAAAAGAGAGAAAGTAATTAAAAAAAAAAATCTAAGATCATGGCATCTGGTCCCATCACTTCATGGCAAGGGGAAAAAGTGGAAGCAGTGACAGATTTTATCTTCTTGGACTCCAAAATCACTGTGGACAGTGACTCAGGCATGAAATTAAAAGATGTTTGCTCCTTGAAAGGAAAGCTACAACAAACCTAGACCGCATATTAAAAAGCAGAGACCTCACTTTGCCAACAAAAGTCCATATAGTCAAAGCTATGATTTTTCCAGTAGTCATGTACAGTATGAGAATTGGACCATAAAGAAGGCTGAGTGCTGAAGACTTGATGCTTTTGAATTGTGGTGCTGGAGAAGACTCTTGAGAGTCCCTAAGATGCAAGGAGATCAAACCAGTCAATCCTAAAGGAAATCAATCCTGAATGTTCACTGGAAGGATTTCTGCTGAAAATGAAGCTCCAGTGAAGAGCCAATTCATTGGAAAAGACTCTAATTCTGGGAAAGATTGAACACAAAAGAAGAGGGCAGCAGAGGATAAGATGGTTAGATAGCATCACTGACTCACTAGACATGGATTTGAGCAAACTCTGGGAGATAGTGGAGGATGGGGAAGCCTGGCATGCTAATGTCCATGGGGTCCCAAAGAGTCGGAAGCGACTTAGCGACTGAACAACAACAGTTATAGGTTTCGTTTGTCCCACTTTCCAGACTGACGTGAGTCTGGTCTTGGTAGTAGATACAGAATCTGCATCTGTGCTCCTGCCTCCGCAAACGTGTCTGTGTATCTTTTGTATACTCTTGTGTATCCTTCGAAGGGTGAGTTCTTTTGGGTACTTAAGAGCAATGTTGAGGGGACTTTCCTGGTGGTCCAGTGGTTAGGACTCTGTGCTTTCATTGCAGGGGATACGAGTTCCATCCCTGGTCGAGTAACTGGAATCCTGCATGCTGCAGCTTGGCAAAAAAAGTTTTTTAATTTTTAATAAATAAGAAAACTAGGGAGATGTGACACCAAATGTAACCTGATCCTAGACTGAATCCTGGAGCAGGAAAAAAGTTAAAAAAAAAAAAAAAGAGAGAGAGAGTTTCCCTGGTGGTCCAGTGGTAAAGAATCCACCTTGCAATTTGGGGGAACACAGGTTCAATCCCTGGTCTGGGAAGAGCCCACATGGCACAGGGCAACCAAGCCTGTGTGCCATGCTGCTGAGCCTGCATGCCAGAGCCCTCGAACCACAACTGCTGAAACCTGTGTTCCCTAGAACCTGAACCCCACAGCAAGAGGAGCCACCACAGTGAGAAGCCTGCACACCTCAACTGGAGGGTATCCCCAGCTTGCTGCAACCAGAGAAAGCCCATGCACAGCAGTGAAGATCCAGCACAACCAAAGGTAAAAATTAACTATTACTTTTTACGAAGATGAATACTTACCTGATTCAAATAAATCTTTATATATACAAGTGTGTACGTGAGCTGAATATTTTCAGATATATGAAGTAGTATAAATAAACTAAGTCCCATAGTGTTTTCTTTGTGTTCGAATTAAACCACATTACTCTTGAGAAGATAAGCTTTTAAACTTTGTATGTCACTTTGGTACAGGGCTTCCCTGGTGGCTCAGAGGTTAAAATGTCTGCCTGCAAAGCAGGATACCTGGGTTCGATCCCTGGGTTGGGAAGATCCTCTGAAGAAGGAAATGGCAACCCACTCCAGTATTCCCGCCTGGAGAATCCCATAGAGAGAGGAGCCTGGTAGGTTATAGTCCATGGGGTCCCAAAGACTTGGACACGACTGAGCGACTTCTTTCTTTCACTTTCACTTTGATACACAGTTCATCAAAAATTTCCTACACTTCATTTATTTCTGGTGAAATAAATGAAACCAGGTTGGAAAGCTCAAGTTGTTCTTGTTGTTCAGTGCCCCGTGACCCCATGGACTGCAGCAGCCAGGCCTCCGTGTCCCTCACCATCTCCCAAGTTTGCCCAAGTTCATGTTCATTGCATGAGTGATGTGCTGGAGCCATCCCTCCTCTGATGCCCTCTTCTCCTTCTGCCCTCAATCTTTCCCAGCATCAGGAACTTTTCCAATGAGTCAGCTCTTCACATCAGATGACCAAAATACTGGAGCTTCAGCATCAGTCCTTCCAGGGAATATTCAGGGTTGATCTCGCTTAAGATGGACTGGTTTGATCTCCTTGCCATCCAAGGGATTTTCAGAAGTCTTCTCCAGCACCCCAGTTCAAAGGCATCAATTCTTCAGCACTCACCTTTCTTATGGTCCAGCTCTCACAACTGTACGTGACCACTGGGAAGACCATAGCCTTGACTATACAGACCATTGTTAGCAGAGTAATATCTCTGTTTTTCAACACACTGTCTAGGTTTGTCATCGCTTTCCTGCCAAGAAGCAATCGTCTTCTGGTTTCAAGATGCGGTCACTGTCAGTCGTGATTTTGGAGCCCAAGAAGAGGAAATCTGTCACTACTTCCAACTTTTCCCCTTCTGTTCACCATGCAGTAGCTCAAATTGCACATCTGTTTATCTTATAAATACTTTTAATGTATTTTCTGTACTGACAATTTTGTATTTCTTTTTTATTGAGAGATACACATGTAGAATGTGCAACTCATAAGTGTACAGCTCAGCAAATTCTTACTGGATGTAAATTCTTAGTATACATCCATGTAACAACCGCCCAAATTAAGACGTAGAAATTTCCAGCAGCCCGGAACGCTTCTATGTGCCTCCACCTGTATTAATCTCTCTTCAAAAGCTAACCATTATTCTGTCTGCTATCACCCTGGAATAGTTTTCCTTGTTCTTGAATGTCATAGAAATTGCTTCATACAGTGTGAATTCTTTTGTGTCTAGTTTCTTTTGCTCGGTGTTATATCCTAGGAGTTCATCTCTGGTTCTCTGCAGCTATAGTTCACCATTTTCCTTTGCTTCATAAACTACTATGTCATTCAATACATATTGAATGAATATGCCACAATTTGTCTATCCAGACTTATTTTAAAACAATTTTCTGCCACGTGGTACTATCAAAAAAAAATAGGAAAAAAAAATCATTCCTTTCTCTGAATCTAGCGATTTTAAGATTTCCCCCCAAAATATCCTTTTTTTTTGGCAGCCTCAGTGTAGTTCATCCTCAAATGCATATCCTAAAAATGGCTGCTGTATCGTCAGGACTCAGGCAGGAGGGAGGTGTGGCAGCAATAGATCTTCAGTTGTCTAGCCTCAGGCTTATGTCTCCTCTCCTTCTCACTGCCGTCACTGTGCCAGCAGAGAGCAGAATCTTCCTGACGTTCCACAGAACATCACCCTGATCATTACATTCATGACATCTTCCTGCATAGACCGAGGAACAGGCAGTGGCAGGAACCTCAGATGCATTAGAAAGTTGAATATGTTCCAGGAGGTCGAAAATAACTCCTAATCTTGGTAACCATATCCTATCAGTTAAAATCTAGGAAATAGAAACTTTCGTTTGAAATGCAGGGGGTATTTCAGACAAAACGGATGAGCCACCACAGGCTGGTGCTGGATCGAGAGACTTGCATGGCTGGTGCGGAGATCTCTAAGAGAGTCTGTAGGGGAGCCCTTGAGGAGAGCCACGGGAGCCGTAGATGAGAGGGGCCTTCTTTACCATCCTCCAGTCTCCCACCAGCACTTCTCATTGGCAGAACCTGAAAAGAAATTAGATGGCAAGGGCTTCTAGGAAATATAGTTTACAGATTCCAGTCCTAGCATCACAGAGCAGAAGAGAGAAAGGTAGGCTTGGCCTGAGCAGTAACAGGTAAATGATGGCACAGCCATCAGCTCAAGGTTCCTCCAAAACAAGATTGCCCTCTGTATTACTGGGAATATGCCGGTAGCACATCCTTCAGGTTTGGGTCGAAATCTGAGAAGTTTGAGGCCTTATTCCAATCATGTTGAAAGCTGGCACCATCCCCGAACTGTCTAGCACCTTAGGGCTTGCTGACTTCCTGAACTTCTAGCTCTTAAAGCTGCATTGGTCAGATACACATGAGGGGAAGGAAAGGGCCAGAGGTCAGACACTCTTTCCTTTCTTTGCCCTCTCTGAGGTCAGTTGGCACATTACAAAAATCCAGCCTTACATGGAACTTCCTAGGTGGTCCAGTGGCTAAGAATCTGCACCCCTAATGCAGGGGGCCTGGGTTCGATCCCTGGTCAGGGAACTAAATCCCGCATGCTGCAACCAAGATCCAGCACGGCCACAGAAATTAACTAATTTAAAAAAGTAAATGCCTTACAAATATAAGAAGGAGTCCTTTAATGTAATTACTTTGTGTTTCTCAGAGATGGAAACCAAAAAGAGTAATTGAAGACATCTATTTTTCCTTCCCTGTTCTGTTTTGAAATCTTTATGTGCAGACATGATGTGGGGAAATAAGACTGAATAAGCAGCTAACGTCCAACCAATACAGAAGGGAAGGCAGGAGACAGGGCCCCAGAAGGAAGGAGCTAGTGAGAAGCCACAAGCTCAGAGATTTATTCATGCTCAGGAGGATTACAGTTAGCTTGGGGATTGCTCAGGGAAAACAGAAGTAACCACGTTGAACAGAAATCACTGAACAGACAGAGAACAATAGAAAACATTGAATCACTGAGAGTACACACGAAGGCAGAGTGAAAGCAGCTCACTATGCCTGAAACATCTTTGCTCACTGACCCCTGTCATGAAGGCTTTCTAGTTGAATTCATGAAGCCTTTCCAGTTGAAGCCATGCGATTGATATGTCGAGTACGTCAAAGCATGAAATACCACGTAACTACTTGGCACACAAACATGTCTGTCCAAAAGAGGGAATGTGTGAGTGAGTTTCGAAGGCTATGAGTATTTTCTTACTGCTCAAGGCAAGGATCTTAACTGATGGAAAAGCGCTAAGCTTTAGAGCCTTAGAACCATGGCACGTGTTTCTCCAGAGAAGCAGAGAGCCCAGACATCTCAATCTCATGATTACTTTTCTTCCAACCACAAAGCTGTAGGAAGGAGGATGCAAAGAGAACAGCAGAGCGGGCCCAGGATGGGGAGGGGAAGCGTGTCTCTGCTCGGGGAGGCGGGAGAGGGCAGACCTGTGCACAGGTGGACGTGCCGCGAGGCCCACTGCCCCTGTGTTGACTGGAGAGTGAACATGGGTGTTTTTGACTCTCTACCTTGACAGGACAACAATAGCTCCACTTCTGCCTGCAGCCCAGTTTAGACACAAGACCTCCACTATATAGTTCTATCTCTTGCCTACTCAGAGAGGACTTAAAAATCCCCCTTGAGAACTGAATTTTCTCCTTTTCGTTTTCTTTATACAGCTGGAACCTGAAAGAAGTGAGGTTTTGGATCTTCCTGATTGCATTATCCGCTGTGCTGTGAGGAAGAGCTGCTCCCAAGCTGGGTGCTGGGAATGACTGGGGCCTCCCCACGGGTTTCCATGCCCCCTAGACCCCCTTGCCCAGACTAGCAGGGAGACAGAGGTGGAGGAAACACGGGTTCCTTTGAACAACCATTGTGCCTGTACCTATAGCCTTACTCACCCTCTTGGATGCTGGTCCCTCCCAGGAGGGCTACTGTGTATATTTCCCTGTCTGTTTCTCTCTCTGGAATGAGAGCTTTTCCAAAACAGAGCTGAGTATTTTTCACTTCCATCTCTTTAGCTCGCAGCACACAGGTGTGCACATAGTATGTGCACAATAAATATTTAACAGGTAAATTAAAAATAGACATGCTGAAGATGGTTTAGGAGGAGAAAAATTATCGTTAGCAAAAAAAAAGGATTTCAAAAAGTGAAGTATATATTTAACACAGTGCTAGAAATTTTAAGTAGCGCAATACAGCAAGAAAGGGAAATAAAAGGATACAGGTTGGAAGGCAATAAAGAAAACTGCCTCCATTTGTAGATGACATGATTGTCTATGTAGAACATCCCTACGGGACTGCAAAAAACTTCTAGAACTAATAAATGAGTTAAGGAAGGCCACAGGATAAAAGAAATCAATACACAAAAACCAATCATACTTCCATATCCTAGCAATAAAAGCTGAAATTAAAAATATATACCAGTTAGGGATTTCCATGGTGGTCAGTGGTTAAGACTGCATGCTCTCACTGCCGGGGGCCTGGGTTTGACCTCTCGTCAGGAGCTAGATCCCATATGCCATGACTAAGGGCCTGTATGCTGCAAGGAAGAGCCTGTGTCCAGAACTGACTCGACACAGCCAAATATTAATAAAATATATAATAGATAAAATTCATATGTTGTATAAGCTTATACAGGTATATATTATGTATATGTATATAACAGTTACAATTTCCCCCAAAAAATCAAACACTTAGGTATAAATCTAATAAAATATGTAAAGGCTTGTATCAATATAATGAAAACTATAAAATGCTTATGAAGGAAGTAAAAAAAAAATCTAAAAAAACAAAAAGACATAGTGTGTTCATGGATTGAAAGAATCAGTATAATAAAGATATTGATTCTCCCCAAGTTAATCTATATAAATAAAGATTTAATGCAATTCCTTTAAAAATTCTACCAAGGGTTTCTGTAGACATAGAAAATCTTAATTTAAAATTTATATGGAAAGGAATAGTAACTAGAATATCTTTAGCAATTTTGAAAAAGAAAAGTAAAATCGGATGATTCAGTCTACCTGATACTAAGGCTTCCTTATATAGCTACAGTAATCAAGGGCTGTGGTATTGAAGAGACATTTTTCCAAAGAAAATATATGAAAGGCCAACAGCTATTGAAAAGATACTCAACATAACTAGTTGTTAGGGAAATGCAAATTAAAATCACAGTGAGGACTTCCACTGTGATCTGATGCAAAGAAGATCCCACATGCCTTGGAGCAACGAACCCCATGCAGCCCAAGCACAATGAAAACTAGCCCCTGCTCAGTGCAGCAAGAGAGAGCCCGTGTGCAGCCAACAGACAGATAGATAGACACATTTAAAACCATAGTAGCTAAAAACCCAAAACACTCCATAGTGAGTTAACATGCCTGTCAGAATGGCCATCATAACAACCCTTAAAAAAAAAAAGAAAACAAATGCTAAGGAGGACATGGAGAAGAGAACCTTTGTGAACTAAGGGTTGGATTATAAATGGGTCCTTAGCTGCTATGGAAAACAATATGGAGGGTCCTCAAAAAAAAAAAAAATAGAATTACCGTTGTTGTTTGGTCACTAAATTGTGTCCAACTCTTTTTTGATCCCATCAACTGTAGCCCACCAGGCTCCTATGTCCATGGGATTTCCCAAGCTAGAATGCTGGAATGGGTTACCATTTCCTTCTCCAGGGAGTCTTCCTGACCCAGGGATCACACCCATGTCTCCTGCATTGGCAGGCAGATTCTTTCCCAGAGCTAGCATAGAAGCCCAGAATTACCATATGATCCAGCAATTCCATTCATGAGACTATATCTAAAGGAACCAAAAACACTAACTTGAAAATATGTCTGCACCCCCATGTTCATAGCAGTGTTATTTATAGTAGCCAAGACATGAAAACAATGTAAGTATCCATAGATGGATAAATGAATAAAGAAGTTGTGTTGTATGTAGACAACAGAATATTATTCAGTCATAAAATATGACGAAATCCTACCATTTGGGACAACACAGATGAACCTTTTTTTTAATTGATTTTTATTTTTTAGTTTGTTTTGCTTTACAATACTGTATTCATTTTGCTATACATTGACATGAATCAGCCACGAGTGTACATGAACTCCCAATCCCAACCCCCACCTCCCCTCTCCCGCCCCACACCTTCTCTCTGGATTATCCCCGTGCATCAGTCCCAAGCATCCTGCATCCTGCATCAAACCTAGACTGGCGATTCGTTTCACTTATGATATCATACATGTTATATTGCCACTCTGCCAACTCATCCCACCCTCTCCCTCTCCCACAGAGTCCAAAAGGCCGTTCTATACATCTGTGTCTCTTTTGCTGTCTGGTGTACAGGTTTATCATTACCATCATTCTAAATTCCATATATATGTGTAAGTATACTGTATTGGTGTTTTTCTTTCTGGCTTACTTCACTCTGTATAATCGGCTCCAGTGTCATCCACCTCATTAGAACTGATTCAAATGTATTCTTTTTAATAGCTGAGTAATACTCCATTGTGTATATGTACCACAGCTTTCTTATCCATTCATCTGCTGATGGACATCTAGGTTGCTTCCATGTCCTGGCTATTATAAACAGTGCCGCAATGAACATTGGGGTACACGTGTCTCTTTCAATTCTGGTTTCCTCGGTGTGTATGCCCAGCAGTGGGATCGCTGGATCATAAGGCAGTTCTATTTGCAATTTTTTAAGGAATCTCCACACTGTTCTCCATAGTGGCTGTACTAATTTGCATTCCCACCAACAGTGTAAGAGGGTTCCCTTTTCTCCACACCCTCTCCAGCATTTATTGCTTGTTGACTTTTGGATCGCAGCCATTCTGACTGGTGTGAAATGGTACCTCATTGTGGTTTTGATTTGCATTTCTCTGATAATGAGTGATGTTGAGCATCTTTTCATGTGTTTGTTAGCCATTCGTATGTCTTCTTTGGAGAAGTGTCTATTTAGTTCTTTGGCCCATTTTTTGATTGGGTCATTTATTTTTCTAGAGTTGAGCTGCATAAGCTGCTTGTATATTTTTGAGATTAGTTGTTTGTCAGTTGTTTCATTTGCTATTATTTTCTCCCATTCAGAAGGCTGTCTTTTCACCTTGCGTATAGTTTCCTTTGTTGTGCAGAAGCTTTTAATTTTAATTAGATCCCATTTGTTTATTTTTGTTTTTATTTCCAGTATTCTGGGAGGTGGATCATAGAGGATCCTGCTGTGATTTATGTCAGAGAGTGTTTTGCCTATGTTCTCCTCTAGGAGTTTTATAGTTTCTTGTCTTACGTTTAGATCTTTTATCCATTTTGAGTTTATTTTTGTGAATGGTGTTAGAAAGTGATCTAATTTCATTCTTTTACAAGTGGTTGACCAGTTTTCCCAGCACCACTTGTTAAAAAGATTGTCTTTAATCCACTGTATATTCTTGCCTCCTTTGTCAAAGATAAGCTGTCCATAGGCACTACTGTGATTATTATTCACTCAATACTATTGTATCATGATTGGTCGACAGAAAAGTAAAAGAACTCTGTATTACCCAAACTATGATTTAATAGAAAAACCTGTAATAACTTTTTAAAATGCAAATGCATATCAGAATTATCTTGAAACTTTTTGAAAAATATAAATGCCCAGGTATTGCTTTACTTTTGCCAGAGCTCCAGATATGTTTCTAATGAGCAGCCATGTTTAAAAACAACTGTACCATATGAGGATATTTTACTTTTATCAGTTTGTTTCACTTTTTCTATTTCATATTCATTACTGCCGATTCATTTAGTTTATATTTTCCAATTTCTCCACCTCATCTTTTTTTCTTTTTTTTTTTTTGAATTTCTTTCTCAAGCCTTTATCAAGCATAGTAGACAAGCTTTTGTATACATATAAATAATATGCATAATAAATATATTTTAGAAAATGTGAATTTTGCCTAACTAAAAAATTTATGACATTTTGTTTTCACTTGATTGACTTACTATAAATAAAATGCTAGATTTCTAATTTTAGAAAAATAGACAATAAGTAATAAAGGTTAACTGTATAGCAAAGAAACTATAGTCAATGTCTTGTAATAACCTATAATGGACAATAATTTCAAAAATAATATATGTGTATATGTATAACTGAATCACAGATAAAGAACTCTAATATTTGAAATTTAGAGATGTTTATCTTTCAGACAGTTCTTCTAAACTAAAAGTGACTTCCCTGGTGGCTCAGATGGTAAAGCATCAGCCTACAATGTGGGAGACCCAGGTTCAATTCCTGGACTGGGGAGATTGTCTGGAGAAGGAAATGACAACCCACTCCAGTACTCTTGCCTGGAAAATCCCATGGATGGAGGAGCGTGGTAGGCTTCAGTCCATGGGGTTGCAAAGAGTCGAACATGACTGAGTGACTTCACTTTAACTTCACTTTCTAAACGAAAAACTGGAAATACTCTGGAAATCTAATAAGAACATATGAGGTACAAAATTTTTAATATATTTGTGTAAGATATAATGTTAATAGACATAAAAAATGGGAAACTGATAGTAACACAATAATAATGTGGGACTTTAACACCACACTTACACCAATGGTCAGATTATCCAGATGAAAAATTAAGGAAATGCAAGCCTTAAATGACATCTTATATCACATGGACTTAATTGATATTTATAGGACATTCTATCTAAAAGAAGCAGGATATAAGTTTTTCTCAAATACAAAGGGAACATTGTCCAGGAGAGATCACATCTTGGGTCACAAACAAGCCTCAGTAAATTTAATAAAATTGAAATCACATCAAGTATAAAGTATCTTTTTTGACTGCAACACTATGAGATTACAAGTCAATTACAGGAGAGTAAACTCTAAAAAACAAACACATAGATGCTAGACAATATGTTACTAAATAACCAATGGATCACTGAAGAAGTCAAAGAAGGAATCAAAAAATACCTAGAAATAAATGACAACGAAAACATGATGATGATGACTCAAGCATATGGGATGCAGCAAAGCAGTTCTAGGAGGGAAGTTTGTAGCAATAGAATCCTACCTCAAGAAACAGAAAAAACATAAAAGAAACCTAACTTTACACTTAAAGCAACTAGGAAAAGAACAAAAAACAAAGATAGTAGCACGAAAGAAATCATAAAGATTGGCCCATTTTTTGATTGGGTCATTTATTTTTCTGGAGTTGAGCTGCATAAGCTGCTTGTATATTTTTGAGATTAGTTGTTTGTCTGTTGTTTCATTTGCTATTATTTTCTCCCATTCAGAAGGCTGTCTTTTCACCTTGCTTATAGTTTCCTTTGTTGTGCAGAAGCTTTTAATTTTAATTAGATCCCATTTGTTTATTTTTGCTTTTATTTCCAGTATTCTAGGAGGTGGGTCATAGAGGATCCTGCTGTGATGTATGTCGGAGAGTGTTTTGCCTATGTTCTCCTCTAGGAGTTTTATAGTTTCTTGTCTTACGTTTAGATCTTTAATCCATTTTGAGTTTATTTTTGTGTATGGGGTTAGAAAAATCAATAAAACCAAAAGCTAATGCTTTGAAAAGATATTAAGAAACAAAATTGATAAACCATTAGTGAGACTCACCAAGAAAAAAAGGGAAAAGATTCAAATCAATAAAACTAGAAATTAAAAAGTAGTTACAAGAGACAATGCAGAAACTATGAAACTCTTAGAAGAAAACATAGGCAGAAAACTCTGATATAAAGTCGTGGCAAGATCCTCTTTGACCCATCTCCTAGAGTTATGAAAATAAAAGCAAAAATTAGCAAATTGGAATTAATTAAACTTAACAGCTTTTGATAGCAAAGGAAACCATAAAAAAATGAAAAGACAGCCTTCATAACGGGATAAAATATTTGCAAATGAAGCAACTGGCAAAGGGTTAATCTCCAAAATATACAAACAGCTCATGCAGCTTAAGATCAAAAACCACTCACCCAATCAAAAAATGGGTGGAAAATCTAAATAGAAATTTCTCTAAAGAAAACAGATAGATAGCCAACAAACACATGAGAAGATGCTCAACATTACTAATTACTGTGTGTGTGTGTGTTAGTTGTTCAGTCGTGTCCAACTCTTTGCAACCTCATGGACTATAGCCCACCAGGCTCTTCTGTCCATGGAATTCTCCAGGCAAGAATACCAGAGTGAGTTGCTGTTCCCTTCTCCAGTTACTAATAAATATTAATTATTAGAGAAATGCAAATCAGTTCTACAATCAGATATCCCCTCACACTAATCAGAATGGGCAGCATCACAAAATCCACAAACAATAAATGATAGAGAGGGTGTGGCAGAAAGAGAATCCTCTTCCACTGTTGGAAGGAAAGTAACCTGATTCAGCCACTATGGAGAACAGTATGGAATTTCCTTTAAAAACTAAACATAGAACTATTCTGTGACCCAGCAATCCCACTCCTTGGCATATACTCAGTGAAAATGATAATTCAAAAAGACACATGCACCCCAATGTTCACTGTAGCACTATTTACAATAGCCAGGACATGGAAACAACCTAAACATCTATCAACAGGGAATGGACAAAGATGTGGTACATATATACAATGGAATATTATTTAGTCAAAAATAGAAACAAAACTGGGTTATTTGTACAGAGGTGGATAGACCTAGACACTCATACAGAGTGAAGTAAATCCAAGAAAGAAAACAATTAACTAATATATATGTAATCTAAGAAAATTGGTATAAACATATTATCTATAAAACAGAAATAGAGACACAGATGTAGAAGATAAATGCAAGAGTAATAATGGGGTAAGGAGGATGAGTGAACTCCAGGAGTTGGTGATGGACAGGGAGGCCTGGCATGCTGCGATTCATGGGGTTGCAAAGATTCGGACACGACTGAGCAACTGAGCTGAACTGAACTGAACTGAGGGTGAGATGAATTGGGAGATTGGGATTTACATATGCAAATCCTTATATGTAAATCCCTATGTAAATACACTATTGATACTATGTATAATATAGGTAATTAACAAGAACCTACTATGTAGCACAGGGAACTCTGCTTTGTGGTGACCTACATGTGAAGGAAATCCAAAAAAGAGGAGATATGTATATATATAAATATAGCTGATTCACTTTGCTGTAGAGTAGAAACTAACACAGCCTTGTAAAGAAACTATACTCCAATAAAAAAATTTTTAAAGAAAAAAAAATCTATAGGAAAGGAAAATACCACTACTAAAGACAAGTATATAGTAATGGTTAATGGCTGTGGACCTACCATTTAAATAAGAAAGTATAAAGATTAGAAGATACAACACTGTAAAATCAAGTAAAATGACAATAAGCAGTAAAAGGATAAACATCAAAATGTAAATATGACATCTGAATAAAACAGGTGGATAGGAATAAAAAATGTACATCTTTTAGAATATGTTTGAAATTAAATTTTGACTATCAGGTTAAAAAATAAATATATATGATGTATATTAATTATACATCAACATATATAAACCTCATGGAAACCACAAATCAAATTATTTGTGGTATCTTAAATAAAACAAATGAATGAATATAACAAAACAGAAACAGACTTACAGATAAAGGAACAAACTATAAGTTTCTATATATATACATACAAGTTTATATATATATAAGACTGTAACAATGACTCTATATGCAAGACAGCAAAAGAGACACAAATGTAAAGAACAGACTCTTAACTATGTAGGAGAAGGTGAGGGTGGGACGATATGAGAGAACAGTACTGAAAATTATAAATTAGCATATGTAAAATAGATGACCAGTGCAAGTTCGACGCATAAAGCAGAGCACTCAAAATTGGTGCTCTGGGACAACCCAGGGGGATGGGGTGGAGAGGGAAATGGGAAGGGGGTTCAGAATGATGGGACACATGTACACCCATGGCTGCATGTAGATGTATGGCAAAACCCACAACAATGTAAAGTAATTATCCTCCAATTACAATAAATAAAAATTATTTTAAAATTTTTCTAATAATACAAAATAAAACAAATGAATGAATATAACAAAACAGAAACAGACTCACAGATATAAGAACAAACTAGTGGTTTCCAGTGGGGAGAGGGAAGGTAGGAGAGCCAAGATAGGGTAGGGGATTAACACACTATTATGTACAAAATAAGTAACAAGGATATATGGTACAGTACAGAGAATATAGGCAATATTTTATGATAACTTTAAATGGAGTATAATCTATAAAAATATTTAATCACTGTGCTGTACATCTGAAGGTAATATAATATGATAAATCAGCTATGTTTCAGTAAAAACATACAAATATGGAAAAAATATAAATATACTAGTAATCGAAAGAAAGTCATAATTTCCTGATAGAAAATCAGAAAGTCAAATTTTAAGACAAAATGCATATATACAGATGGTTATTGTTTAATGATTAAAATTTTCAATCAATAAGAATCATATGTACCAAAAAAATAGCTTCAAATGATATAAAAATTAATAGAGTGCAATAAATGTATAAATTTATGATCATACAAGGAGGTTTCAGCATTCTTCTCTAATTTATTAGTAGTCAGACAAAAATTAAAGCTTGATTTGATGGATATTTACAGTGTCATACATCTAACAATAAAAAAAAATATTATCCTCAAGGTCCATTGACCATTATAAAAATTGCATCAACAAGTAAGTAAAGTTTCAACTCAAATAAAATAGGTCTCAACAAATTTCAAATTAATCATATCCCACAGAGCATGTTCTCTAGCCAAAATTGTTAAAAGTCAATGTTAAAATAATTTAAGCCTCTTATGAATGGACATGAGTTTGAGTAGGCTCCAGGAGTTGGTGATGGTCAGGGAAGCCTGGCATGCTGCAGTCCAGCAGGTCACAAAGAGTTGGACACAACTGAGTGATTGAACTGAACTGAACTGGTATGACCTAAGTCAAATCTCTTATGATTACACAGTGGAAGTGACAAAGAGATTCAAGAAATCAGGTCTGATAGACAGAGTGCCTGAAGAGCTATGGATGAAGGTTCATAACATTGTACAGGAGGCAGTAATCAAAACCATCCCCAAGAAAAAGAAATGCAAAAAGGCAAAATGGTTATCTGAGGAGGCTTTACAGGAAGCTAAGAAAAGAATCGAAAGGCAAAGGAGAAAAGGAACAATATACCTATCTGAACAAAGTTCCAAGAGTAGCAAGGAGAGATAAGAAAGCCTTCCTAAGTGAACAATGCAAAGAAATCAAGGAAAACAATAGAATGGGAAAGACTAGAGATATCTTCAAGAAAATTAGAGATACTAAGGGAACATTTCATGCAAAGATGGGCACAAAAACAGGACAGAAACAGTATGGACCTAACAGAAGCAGAAGATATTAAGAAGACGTGGCAAGAATACACAGAAGAACCATACAAAAAAAGATCTTCATGACCCAGATAACTACGATGGTGTGATCACTCAGCTAGAGCCAGATATCCTGGAGTGTGAAACCAAGTGGGCCTTAGGAAGCAAAACTACAAAAAAAAGCTAATGGAGGTGATGGAATTTCAGCTGAACTATTTCCAATCCTAAAAGATGATGCTATAAAATTGCTGCACTCAATATGTCAGCAAATTGGGAAAAGTCAGCAGTGGTCACAGGACAGGAAAAGGTCATTTTTCATTCCAGTTCCAAAGAAGGGCAATGCCAAAGAATGTTCAAACTACCACATAATTGGACTCAACACCCCAGGTCATTATGTGCCCAATATGCTACTGGAGATCAGTGGAGAAATGACTCCAGAAAGAACGAAGGGATGGAGCCAAAGCAAAAACAATACCCACCTGTGTGGATGTGACTGGTGGTAGAAGCAAGATTCGATGCTGTAAAGAGCAATATTGCATAGGAACCTGGAATGTCAGGTCCATGAATCAAGGCAAATTGGAAGTGGTCAAACAAGAGATGGCAAAGGTGAACGCTGACATTCTAGGAATCAGCGAATTAAAATGGACTGGAATGGGTGAATTTAACTCAGATGACTATAGTATCTACTACTGCAGGCAGGAATCCCTCAGAAGAAATGGAGTAGCCATCGTGGTCAACAAAAGAGTCTGAAATGCAGTACCTGGATGCAATCTCAAAACCGACAGAAGGATCTCTGTTCGTCTCCAAGGCAAACCATTCAATATCACAGTTATCCAAGTCTATGCCCCAAGCAGTAATGCTGAAGAAGCTGAAGTTTAACAGTTCTATGAACACCTACAAGATCTTTTAGAACTAACACCCAAAAAAGATATGCTTTTCATTCTAGGGGACTGGAATGCAAAAGTAGGAAGTCAAGAAACACCTGGAGTAACAGGCAAATTTGGCCTTGGAATGCGGAATGAAGCAGGCCAAAGACTACTAGAGTTTTGCCAAGAAAATGCACTGGTCATAGCAAACACCCTCTTCCAACAACACAAGAGAAGACTCTACACATGGACATCACCAGATGGTCAACACCGAAATCAGATTGATTATATTCTTTGCAGCCAAAGATGGAGAAGCTCTATACAGTCAACAAAAACAAGACCAGGAGCNCTAAAAAGCCTCTTGTTGAAAGTGAAAGAGGAGAGTGGAAAAGTTGGCTTAAAGCTCAACATTCAGAAAACGAAGATCATGGCATCTGGCCCCATCACTTCATGGGAAATAGATGGGGAAACAGTAGAAACAGTGTCAGACTTTATTTTTGGGGGACTCCAAAATCACTGCAGATGGTGACTGCAGCCATGAAATTAAAAGACGCTTACTCCTTGGAAGAAAAGTTATGACCAACCTAGATAGCATATTCAAAAGCAGAGACATTACTTTGCCGACTAAGGTCCGTCTAGTCAAGGCTATGGTTTTTCCAGTGGTCATGTATGGATGTGAGAGTTGGACTGTGAAGAAGGCTGAGCGCTGAAGAATTGATGCTTTTGAACTGTGGTGTTGGAGAAGACTCTTGAGAGTCCCTTGGACTGCAAGGAGATCCAACCAGTCCATTCTGAAGGAGATCAGCCCTGGGATTTCTTTGGAAGAAATGATGCTAAAGCTGAAGCTCCGGTACTTTGGCCACCTCATGGGAAGAGTTGACTCATTGGAAAAGACTCTGATGCTGGGAGGGATTGGGGGCAGGAGGAGAAGAGGACGACCGAGGATGAGATGGCTGGATGGCATCACAGACTCGATGGACATGAGTCTGAGTGAACTCCAGGAGTTGCTGATGGACAGGGAGGCCTGGCGTGCTGCAATTCATGGGGTCGCAAAGAGTTGGACACGACTGAGTGACTGAACTGAACTGAACGAACACACGCTAGCAAAGTAATGCCCAAATTTCTCCAAGCCAGGCTTCAACATACATGAAGTGAGAACATTCAGATGTTCAAACTGAATTTAGAAAAGAGAGAAATCAGAAATCAAATTGCCAACATCCCTTGTATCATAGAAAAAGTAAGAGAGTTCCAGAAAATCACATTTCTGCTTTATTGACTAAACCAAAGTCTTTGACTGTATGGATCACAACAAACTAGAAAATTCTTAACAATCTGGAAATGTCAGACCACCTTACCTGCCTCCTGAGAAATCTGTATGCAGTTCAAGAAGCAACAGTTATAACTGGACACAGAACATTGGACTGGTTCAAAATTTGGAAAGGAGTACATTAAGGCTGTATATTGTCAATTTTCTTATTTAACTTATATGCAGGGTACATCATGCAAAATGCCTCTCTGGATGAAGCACAAGCTGGAATCAAGAATGCCAAGAGAAATATCAATAACCTCAGATATGCAGATGACACCACCCTTATGGCAGAAAACAAAGAGGAGCTAAAGAGCCTCTTGATGAGATTGAAAAAGCTGGCTTAAAACTCAACATTCAAAAAACGAAGATCATGGCATCCGGTCCCATCACTTCATGGCAAATTGGATGAGGAAACAATGGAAATAGTGAAAGACTTTATTTTCTTGAGCTCTAAAATCATTGCAGATGGTGAATGCAGCCATGAAATTAAAAGATACTTGCTCCTTGGAAGAAAAGCTATGACTAACCTGCACAATATATTAAAAAGCAGAGACGTTACTTGCCAGCAAATGTCCATTTAGTCAAAGCTATAGTTTTTCCAGTAGGCATGTATGTATGTGAGAGTTGTACTATAAAGAAGACTGAGCTCTGAAGAATTGATACTTTTGAACTGTAGTATTGGAGAAGACTCTTGAGAGTCCCTTGGACTGCAAGGAGAAAAAACCAGTCAATCCTAAGGGAAATCAACCCTGAATATTCACTGGAAGGACTGATGACTCCTTGGAAGAAAAGCTATGACTAACCTGCACAATATATTAAAAAGCAGAGACGTTACTTGCCAGCAAATGTCCATTTAGTCAAAGCTATAGTTTTTCCAGTAGGCATGTATGTATGTGAGAGTTGTACTATAAAGAAGACTGAGCTCTGAAGAATTGATACTTTTGAACTGTAGTATTGGAGAAGACTCTTGAGAGTCCCTTGGACTGCAAGGAGAAAAAACCAGTCAATCCTAAGGGAAATCAACCCTGAATATTCACTGGAAGGACTGATGCTGCACCTGAAGCTCCAATACTTTGTCCACCTGATGTGAAGAGTCAACTCATTGGAAAAGACCCTGATGGCAGGAAAGATTGAAGGCAGGAAGAGAAGGAGACAACAGAGGATGAGATGGCTGGGTGGCCTCACTGACCTAATGGCCATGAGTTTGAGTAAACTCCAGGAGATAGTGAAGGACAGGGAAGCCTGGCATGCTGCTGTCCACAGGTCGCAAAGAGTCAGACGTGACTGAGTGACTGTATAGCAAGAATAATGATTGAAAATTAGAATATTTCTAAATAATGAGTGAGTCAAAGAAGAAATAATGGAAATTAAAATATATTTAGAATTTTAAAAGTAATAATACTTATCAAATCTTTGGAATGCTAAAATATGAAAAAAAATATGGTTTTGTATATTTATGAGAAAAAGGCAAAACATTTTAAAGTTGAATGTCTATCTCAGAAAACAGTTTTAAACAGTGCATTTTTTCTAAATGAGACATTCTGGTATCTATTAAGCATATGTCCTGGTAATTTCTGAAATATCTGATTAGAGTCTCACAGAAATGGACAAATCAACAAACTATACTTTTAATAAATATCCTTTTCTTTCAAGAAAAACAACATGGAAAAGGCCCAAGGAAAGTAAAGAGAAATAAATAATTAATGTAATAGCTGAAACAAACAATAAAGGAAACACAGATATAGTATAGAGAACCAACAAACCCAAAAGATACTTCTCTGAGAATACAAATTAAAAGTTAAACTTAAGTCAGAAAGAGAAAGACAAAGACTGTGTATTAACACATATATATGGAATTTAGAAAGGCAGTACCAACCATCCTACATGCAGGGCAACAAAGGAGACACAGATGTAAAAAACAGACTTTTGGACTCAGTGGGAGAAGGCGAGGGTGGAATGATATGACAGAATGTGATTGTAACGAGTATATTACCATATGTAAAACAGATGACCAAGTGCAAGTCTGATATATGAAGCAGGATACCCAAAGCCAGTGCTCAGGGACAAACCAGACGGATAAGATGGGGAGGGAGATGGAATAGGGGTTCAGGATGGTGGGGTCACATGAATATCTGTGGCCAGTTCATGTTGATGTTGGCAAAAACCATCACAATATCATAATTATTCTCCAATTAAAACAAATTAATTAGTAAATAAATAAAAGTTAAACTTCTGGTTAGACTAAGTAAAAAAGAGTGAAGGCACAAATATATGATAGCAAAAATGAAGAGAAAGTTATTCTACAAATAGCAGAAAATTTAAAAGATAACATAAACTTCAGCTTTAAAACATAAAATTGACAAATATCTAGGAAAAAAGAAACTTACCACAAGTGACTCATGAAGAAATAAAAAGCCCACAATCATCAAAGAAGCTGCATTAATAGTTAATGATCTTCCCACAAAGAAAGATAGATAGAATTTCAATACCTTAAACCTCTCCTGAAAAAAAATGAATATCACCCAATTCAAATATATAAGAACCAGATTTAGGCTGAGTTCTCTCATGATGTATGCTGAACATCACTTACATAAAGGGCAGTGATTCCTACTGTGTAACATCTCTATTTGTACACCAAAAATTACATAGCTAATACTAACATTTTCCCTATAACTCTATGAATAACTGGCTTGTTTACCATGAACCAAAGGCATATCCTGCTAAAAGCAGTTCACATATAAGGACTTTTCAAGATGTTTACAAGGAGATTTGACCAGGTCATATCATTCTTTTCTTTTCCTCTCTTCCCTGAATAGTCTGTGTTACAGATTAGCTGCTAAACCTTCCTTTTGCAGTAGTAAAAGGTACAAAATGGGGGGGCGGGGTGGAGATTGTCCATATAAATTACAATTATGAAGGCAGAGACTTTTTACCATTTTGTTAAATTCCTAGAGTATAACCTGGAATAGACTTTAGCACCCTGTAGATACAGAGTAAATATCTGTTGAATGAAATAATGAATTTATTATTAATAAGTCAATGCTTTCTACTTAATTTATTATTCATAAGTTAATGTTAAATTCAATATATCAGTTTTCCCAAGTTAATCTATAGCTTCAATGTAACTCTAATCAATATCCTAATATTTGTTAATTTTTGCTCTGTTTTATGGATGCTAAATCGGTTCAGTTCAGTTGCTCAGTCGTGTCTGAATCTTTGCGACCCCATGGAATTCTGCATGTCAGGCCTCCCTGTCCACCAACTCCTGGAGTTACTCAGACTCATGTCCATTGAGTCGATGATGCCATCCAACCATCTCATCCTCTGTCATCCCCTTCTCCTCCCTCCTTCAGTCTTTCCCAGCATCAGGGTCTTTTCAAATGAGTCAGCTTTTTGCATCAGGTGGCCAAAGTACTGGAGTTTCAGCTTCAACATCAGTCCTTCCAATGAACACTCAAGACTGATCCCTTTTAGGATGGACTGGTTGAATCTTCTAGCAGTCCAAGGGACTCTCAAGAGTCTTCCCCAACACCACAGTTCAAAAGCATCAATTCCTCACTTTCTTTATAGTCCAACTCTCACATCCATACATGACTACTGGAAAAACCATAGCTTTGACTAGATGGACATTTGTTAGCAAACTAATGTCTCCGCTTTTTAATATGCTGTCTAGGTTGGTGATAGCTTCTCTTCCAAGGAGTAAGCATCTTTTAACTTCATGGCTGCAGTCACCATCTCCAGTGGATGCTAATAATCTAATTCTAAAACAAATAATAAACAAAAATCCAAAACAGTCCTGAGAAAGGAGGAGGGGGAAAACACACTGTATGAAAATGCTAGAAGTTATTGTAAAGTTATAGTAATAGAATCATTATAGCATTGGTGGTTGAACAGACAAATAGACCAATGGACAAAGCAGAAAGCTCAGAAAGACAACCATCCATATACAGCAACTTAATGAAATAGGTGGCCCTGCCAAGTTAGCAGCAAAAAAGGGACTATTTTAAAACTGGCATTCTTACAATTGGTTATCCATATAGAAAAAGTTAAGTCTGATTCCTTCTTCCTTCCATAACACAAAATTTAGTTTTAGGTAGATTATAAACCTAAGTATGAAATTCAAAACTTCAAATTTTTAGCTTCAGAGAAGAATATCTCTATGAAGTTAGGCAAGACATAAAAATCACAAAGAAAATGATTGTTGTATTTCACTATGACAAAGGTGAAAGTTTTGTTAAGCAAAAGATGCTACAAACAACTAATCTCAAAAATATACAAGCAACTTATGCAGCTCAATTCCAGAAAAATAAATGACCCAATCAAAGAATGGGCCAAAGAACTAAACAGACATTTATTTGGAGAAAGAGGACATACAGATGGCTAACAAACACATGAAAAGATGCCCAACATAACTTATTATCAAAGAAATGCAAACCAAGAACACAATGAGGTACCACTTCACACAAGTCAGAATGGCTGTGAGCCAAAAGTCTGCAAGTATTAAATGCTGGAGAGGGTGTGGAGAAAAGCGAACCCTCTTACACTGTTGGTGGGAATGCAAACTAGTACAGCCACTATGGAAAACAGTGTGGAGATTCCTTAAAAAATTGCAAATAGAACTGCCATATGACCCAGCAATCCCACTGCTGGGCATACACACCGAGGAAACCAGAAATGAAAGAGACACATGTACCCCAATGTTCATTGCAGCACTGTTTATAATAGCCAGGACATGGAAACAACCTAGATGTCCATCAGCAGATGAATGGATAAGAAAGCTGTGGTACATATACACAATGGAGTATTACTCAGCCATTAAAAAGAATACATTTGAATCAGTTCCAATGAGATGGATGAAACTGGAGCCGATTATACAGAGTGAAGTAAGCCAGAAAGAAAAACACCAATACAGTATACTAACACATATATATGGAATTTAGAAAGATGGTAACGATAACCCTGTATGCGAGGCAGCAAAAGAGACACAGATGTATAGGATGGACTTTTGGACTCTGAGGGAGAGGGAGAGGGAGAGGGTGGGATGATTTGGGAGAATGGCACTGAAATATGTATACTATCATGTAAGAAATGAATTGCCAGTCTATGTTTGATACAGGATACAGGATGCTTGGGACTGGTGCACAGGGATGATCCAGAGAGTTGATATGGGGGGGAGGTGGCGGGGGTGTTCAGGATTGGGAACTCAGGTACACCCGAGATGGATTCATGTCAATGTATGGAAAAACCAATACAGTAATGTAAAGTAAAATAAAGTAAAAATTAAAATTAAAAAAAAGATAAGAATTTTAAATTAACCTTACCCATGAACTTCAGTTATATCATTCCTGCTGTTATTTTGTTTAGATAAGTTACTGAACCTTGCATAGCCTTCATTCCTCAACTGCAAATGAGAATAATAATAGTATCTGCCTTTATGCTTATTGCGATAAATAAATAAGATCATGAATGAAAAGTATAACTCGTGGCTGATGGTAGGTTCTTAATTTTACATGTTAACCTTATTAAAAACACAATCAAGCCTCACATAAAACCATCATGCCACTGAACACTAAGGGAAGCTGTTGTCAGTAATAACTCATATATTTTTCCAGTTTCAGCTTGTCAAGACATTCCAAGATTTATTTCTTTGATTTTAACTGACCTCAACAGAGTTTGTGCCACCTTCCTGGAAAGTTAATATCAATAGTATATCTGCTTCCTCTGTCACTTCTGGATCTGCATATTGAATGAGAAGAAACTAATGAATCAAGTTTGGGGGTTTTAGTAAAAATAATACATGGCATTAAGAATGATAAATGAAAACACAAGATATGCAAAAGTCTAAGAGAGAAAGTCACCCATACTTTCAGATTATTAACACACTGGTACCCTAAAAAATAGATATAATAAAATTGTTTATGCAATTCTGCTGCCTACCAGGAACTGTTATATAAACAGGATGCTATTTATACAGTCATTGTAAATGGTAAGATTTGTAAATGCAGAATACGCTCCTGGGTTAGTACCTCTCTGAGGAAAAAAAAGGCCCTGATATGTTGCATTTATTGACTGCTGTAGTGCAAATGCTTCGGTCATGGCCAACTTCAAGGTACCAACAAAGACTGAGTTGGGAGGAGATGTACAGTAGCACAGCTGTGTAAGTAATTTCTACAGATATTAGATGTAAATAACCCCAATAACATGGATAATAGAAAAATGTAGTAAAATAATCAGGAAGTGATAAATGTTGAGTATTACTTCTTTGTTTTTAACATAGTTATTTAAAACATAAATTTATATAATTTAGCTGTAAATAATGGTTCTATTCAATTGCCTTGTTAAATTTCTGAAAAATTAACACTTGACACTTGCAAGCCAGTATAAGCCAGTTCCAGCAGATCACAGAAGACAAAGCTGTGAGCCTCTTTCTCCACTTCTGTACAGTTAGGAGTACAATTATTCTGTTTTGTGCAGTGAAATTCATCTATCACCTTTCCATTTTGAGATTTTTTTGGGGGGATGCTTAGTTGCTCAGTCATGTCTGACTCTTAGCCCATTAGGCTTCTCTGTCCATGGGATTTTTCAGGCAAGAGTACTGGAGTGGGTTAGCATTTCCTCCTCCAGGGGATCTTTTGATGCAGGGATCAAACCTGCATCTCTTGTGTCTCCTGCATTGTAGGTGGATTCTCTACCTGCTGAGCCACAGAAAGCAGGAGAATAACTCAATAATTCAGGTTTCTGTCTCTAAATTATGAAATAAAATAAATAGACTACTCCCTATGAGCCAAGAACAATGTTAAATGCATTATGTACATTTATTTACTGTACATAATCATCATGTCATTTTAGTCAGTTCAGTCATTCAGTCATGTCTGACTCTTTGTGACCCCAGGGACTGCAGCAGACCAGGCTTCCCTGTCCATCATCAACTCCTAGAGCTTGCTCAAATTCATGTCTATTGAGTCAGTGATGCCATCCAACCATCTCATCCTCTGTCGATCCCTTCTCCTCCAACCTCCAATCTTTCCCAGCATCAGGGTCTTTTCCAATGAGTCAGTTCTTCACATCAGGTGGCCAAAGTATTGGAGTTTCAGCTTCAGCATCAGTCCTTCCAGTGAATATTCAGGGTTGATTTCCTTAAGGATTGACTGGTTTGATCTCCTTGCAGTCCAAGGGACTCTCAAGAGTCTTCTCCAACACCACACTTCAAAAGCATCAGTACTTCAGTGCTCAGCTTTCTTTATAGTCCAACTCTCACATCCATACATGACTGCTGGAAAAACCATAACCTTGACTAGACAGACATTTTTTGTCAAAGTAATGTCTCTGCTTTTTAATATGCTGTCTAGGTTTGTCATAGCTTTTCTTCCAAGGAGCAAGCATCTTTTAATTTCACAGCTGCAGTCACCATCTGCAGTGATTTTGGAACCCGAAAAAATAAAGTCTGTCACTGTTTCCATTGTTTCCCCACCTATTTGCCATGAAGTGATGGGGCTGGATGCCATGATCTTAGTTTTCTGAATGCCAAGTTTTAAGCCAACTCTTTGACTTTCCTCTTTCATCAAGAGGCTCTTGATGTCAAGCTTATGCAATGGTTTTATCGTTATCTTTGTCTATAGCTAAAGAGGCCAAGGCAACTAGTTAAGTGACTCAGTGAGATGGGAAGTGATGGAGCAGGGATTTGGATTCAATCCCTGGGCTAGAGCTTCTCACTGTCTAATTCCTGTTTTCTTGTTGTTATTTAGTCACTAAGTCATGTCTGACTCTTTTGCAACCCCATAGATGGTAATCTGCCAGGCTCTTCTGTCTGTGGGATTTCCCAGGCAAGAATACTGGAGTGGGTTGCCATTTCCTTCTCCCGGGGATCTTCCTCACCTAGAGATCAAACCCACATCTCCTGTACTGGCAGGCGGGTTCTTTACCACTGAGCCACCAGGGAAGCAATTCCTCAGTAGTCTTTCTTTCTTTTTAGACAATGAAAGCATTCAATATTATCCATTATCCTTCAGATCCATCATTACCTACAACCTTATTATCATATGATGTTTTTAATCACTATGTATGTGATTATGCAATTGATCACTTATTTTGTTCACCAGTTTTTTAGAAAACTCAACCTTTGTTAAGAGGTTGACTTTCTAAAACTTTTATCAATTACAAATTTGCTTCCATTGCATTGGAAAATTAACATTTTTATGGCATTCTGATTATGTCCTATAATTTTTATTATGAAAATAATACATATTCATGTCTATGCTCAGTCATGTTCAACTCTTTGTGACCCCAAGGACTTTAGCCTGCCAGGCTCCTCTGTTCATGGAATTTCCCAGGCAAGAGAATATCCAATACTGGAGTGGGTTGCCATTTCCTTCTCCAGGGGATATTCCCGACCCAGGGATTTGAGCCTGCATCTCCTGCACTGGCAGTTGGGATTTTATTATTGAGCCATCAGGGTAGCCCAATAATATATATTAATTTTATATATTTTAATATATAATATGTCATAATATTTTGCTGTAAGATATAGCAAGACAGAGATAAAAAAATTATACATAATGCTCACAACTAGGAGATAAATGATAATAACATCTTGGAATTCATTTATTTTTCCATTCTCTCCCATATGTGTAGGTGTGTATAATTTTCTTTAAAATTTTTGGAGACTATTGCTGCTAAGCACTTCAGTCGTGTCTGACTCTGTGTGACCCCATGGACGGCAGCCCACCAGGCTTCCCCATCCCTGGGATTCTCCAGGCAAGAACACTGGAATGGGTTGCCATAGCCTTCTCCAATGCATGAAAGTGAAAGTGAAAGTGAAGTCATTCAGTCGTGTCCAACTCTTAGCGACCCCATGGACTGCAGCCTACCAGGCGCCTCCGTCCATGGGATTTTCCAGGCAAGAGTACTGGAGTGGGTTGCCATTGCCTTCTCCATCGAAGCCTATTACTTCATTATAATATCTCCTGGTAATACTAACTTGAGTTGTTTATTTTGAGTCTATATGTATTAAATTACTTATTTGCTTATTTAATCTGGCTGTGCTGGGTCTTAGCTGTGGCACTTGGGACGTTTCATTGCAGCCCTTGGACTCTCTAGCTGTGGTGTTGCAGGCTCAGTGCAATTGTGCTCATGGGCTTCAGTTGCCCAGCAGCACATGGGATCTTAGTTCCTGGACCAGGGATTGAATCCCCTACTTTGCAAGGTGGATTCTTTAACCACTGGACTACCAGAAGTCCTGAGTCTGTATTTTTAAATAATTAAATGTCTTGATGCGAAGAGTTGACTCATTGGAAAAGTCCCTGATGCTGGGAGGGATTGGGGGCAGGAGGAGAAAGGGACGACCGAGGATGAGATGGCTGGATGGCATCATGGGACTCAATGGATGTGAGTCTGAGTGAACTCCAGGAGTTGGTGATGGATAGGGAGGCCTGGCGTGCTGCGATTCATGGGGTCGCAAAGAGTCGGACACGACTGCGCGACTGGACTGAACTGAACTGAACTGAACTGAAATGTCTTGATTGTTATCTTGTTGATGGATTGTTTCTTTTATCATTAAGAAGTCTTTCTTCACTCTTCAAACGCTTATCACTTTATATTGAAGTTCATCTTATATTAGTCCTACTACTCTATTGCTTTATCACTTTGAGTAGTGTTTACTTCCTATATATTTTCCATTCTCTTTATTTGCAACATTTGTTTAAAATAATTAGATATGTCTTTTTTGGGTTTTAATCACATATCTGTCTTTGTACAGAGCAGTTCATACCATGAGTGTTTACTGTGATTTCGGATGTTTATTACAAATTAATTGTATCTTCTGTTAACCATACCTGTTCTTGGCTCATTTATCCTCCTTTTCTGCTTCTTCATTTTTCTTTTAATTGATACAGTTTTAGTTCTTTTTGTTCTCCTGCTACTTTGGAAATTTTGATTTTTAATCTATTATTTTGGTGGTAAGAATAATGAAATTTTAACAGTATTCCTCTAACTTTATATTATCTTCCCATGTTTGTAGTTATTCAGTATTTGTCATCTTCCTGTTTACAGAAAAGAACTTAGAGGGTTTTAACAATCTGGTGAATTTCTTCCCTTACTTTCATCTTATAATTGTTTATCTAGAATTCTATTTCCACTTTTTTTAAACATAAAAATTATTGAGCTTTTAAAAATATATTCCACAATATCTAAAATTGCAGTTATATTTTATCATCATCTATGCTTACTATGTGGAGAAGGCAATGGCAACCCACTCCAGTGTTCTTGCCTGGAGAATCCCAGGGTCAATGGAGCTTGGTGGGCTGTAGTCAATGGGGTCACTAAGAGTCGGACACGACAGAAGCGACTTAGCAGCAGCAACAGTATGCTTACTAGAGTGGCTCAGTTGTAAATAATCCTCCTGCCAATCCAGGAGACGCAGGTTTGATCCCTGGGTCAGGAAGACCCCTAAAGAAGGAAATGGCAACCTGCTCCAGTATTCTTGCCTGGAAAATCCCATGGACAGAGGAGCCTGGCAGATTACAGTCCATAGGGTCGCAAAAGAGTCAGCCATGACTTAATGATTGAACAACAAATGCTTACTATAGTTTTTGTTCCTGGCCCCTTTTGGGATACAAGTTATTTCTTACAGAGATTATATACTTTTGGTAACTGTTTTAGAGAAGGTCTCAGTGGTAAACATTTGTCTGCATGTTTATTTTGTCTTCATTTTAAAAAATGATTATTCAGTTGGCTATAGAATTCCAGGCTAGCAATGATTTCTTTTTCTCAACCTTTTAAAACTATTACTCCAATGCCTTTTGGTATCAGTTGTTGTCAAATAATACCAAGTGAGCCTAACTGGCATTCTTCTTAAAGTAATTGATCTTTTCTTTCTAGTAAGGTTTAAGATTTTCTTTATCTTTAATTTTCTACAGTTTTAATATAGTATATCTAAGAATGAATTAATTTTTCTTTATTTTGCTTGATGCTTGATGGAAACTTTCAACCTGAATATTCTGCTTTATTTTTCAAGTTTGAAAAATAATCAGCAATTTATCCCTTTACATTTTACTTCTGTGCTATTTCTTCTATTTTATTTTTCTGGACTTCTATTATAAGTTTATTCATTTTTGTCCATCTTTATGTCTTTTAACTATTAATACTTTTCATTCTTTATTTCTTTGTACTTCATTCTGTATATTTTAACAGTTATTTTAGTGCAAAGTTGGAGGAGAGGGTGGGCCTCAGTGCCTAGATATAAAACATAAAAGATGTCATCTCGCCTAAAAATTCTTCCCTCTTCCTTCAGCTATTCTCTTCTCAATCTTTAAAGAAAATTTATGCCTTTTATAAAGGTCTCAGAAATAGAGTTTGGTTCATTTAAACAATACATTAGTCAATGTGCTAGCCCTCCGGATAGAGAGAGGTCTGAGACATGGTTCCTGACCCAAAGGTCAAGGTTTTTATAACTTAGCAAGGGACAGAAACATAAACAAATCATTCTAAGAGCATATGTGTGGCAAGTGCTATAAGAGTGACATAAATAGGGTGACCTAAGGGTAAAGAAAACAGTATTTGGTTCTATCTAGCAAGTCAGGGAGATTGGGAGGAGATCAACTTGAACTGGACCTCATGAAAAAATCTACATTCACAAAAGAGATATGGGTTAAATGGGACCCTCAGCCTCTGAGTTTACTGAGAAGATAAGTTTCATTTAGAAACTGAATGCATTTTTTCCCCCTACTATGATATACCACCTCACACGGTCAGAACAGCCATTGTCAAAAAAATCAAACAATTAATGTTGGAGAGGATGTGGAGGAAATGGAACCGTCTTGCACTGTTGGTGAGAATATAAATTGATATGCCACTATACATGCATTTTCTATGGCCAGTGTGCCAGTGTGCTCTATTTCGTGGAGCTTTCACCCTCTGCGTGTATGCTAAGTCACTTCAGTCATGTCTGACTCTTTGTGACCCTACAGATGGTAGCCTGCCAGGCTTCTCTGTCCATGGGATTCTCCAGGCATGGATACTGGAATGGGTTGCCATGCCCTCCTTCAGGGGATCTTCCCACCTCAGGGATCAACCTGCGTCTCTATGTCTCCTGCATTGGCAGGCAGGTTCTTTATCACTAGCGCCACCTAAGCGTCAGTGTATAAATATCTATCTGAGCGCATGCGTGCTAAGTCACTTCAGTCGTGTCCATCTCTGTGCAACCCTAAAAGGACTATATCCTGCCAGGTTCCTCTGTCTGTGGTTTTCTCCTGGCATGAATACTGGAGTGGGCCGCTATTTCCTTCTCCAGGGGATCTTCCTGACCCAGGGACTGAACCTTCATCTTTTACATCGCTTACATTCTTTACCACTAGTGCCACCTGGGAAGCCCCATCTATTTGAGTTATTGGTTTCAATTATTTTGGACATATATATATACCAAGAAGTGAAATTTCTGGACCATATATTAATTCCATGAACAGAGGAGCCTGGTGGGCTACAGTCCATGGGGTCACAAAGAGTCAAACACAACTGAGTGACTAACACACATATTAATTCTCTGCTTAATTATTTGAGGAACCACCATCCTGCTTTACACAGGTGGCTGTGCCAATTTACTTTCCCACCAACAGTGCACACAGGTTCTATTTTTTCCACATCCTTGCCAATATTTATTGTTATGTGTTTTTTGATTTATAACCATTCTACAGTATGTAAAGTAGTATCTTAGAGTGGTTTTGATTTGCATTTCCTTAAAGGCTAACAATGTTGAGTAACTTTTTATATGCTGTTGTCCATCTGTATATATTCTCTGGAGACAGGTTGATTCAGCTTCTTTGCTCATTTTTTTGTTTGGGTTATTTTGGACTATTTGCCATTATATTACTGAGTCTTTTCCTAATCTGTTTGTAGCTATGTGGATCCTCTATAAATCCAATGAAGTTTCAGCTTCAAAGCCTCTCATTTGCAGGAGCCCCCTTTGAAGACCTCCAATGGTCTCTAGCAAAGTGTTCATATTGTATACAATATGAATAAGACACATCAAAGGAAACGGCAACCCACTCCAGTGTTCTTGCCTGGAGAATCCCAGGGATGGCAGAGCCTGGTGGGCTGCCGTCTGTGGGGTCGCACAGAGTCGGACACAACTGATGCACCTTTGCAGCTTTGCAGCAACATATTTTATTGAATTTGGGAAAAATGATTTTTAAACAGGAATTGTTAAGATGGCTTCCTCTTTTCACACTAACTTCCCATCAGTGACACTTTCCTTCCAGTTGATTGATGTAAGGAAGGCAATAGATATTTTGTATACATAATTTTATATATTTTTTCCTAAAAAGGATATCTAAATTATATTAACTCTGGGCTTCACAAAACCAGGCTCCACCTCCACTCATATATAATAAATTCTAAGCCCAACTCTCCTGAGAGCCTTCTCTTTTGATTCTCAAATGTTTAGTTTGAAAGCAGCAACAATATCCTCTGTATAAAATTCTTCCTTCCTTTTGGCAAATTTTTGCTATGGGGCAACATCATTCTTATTCAGGTCCATTGTGGCCTCTGACTGCTTACAGTGAAAGTGAAATTCGCTCAGTCGTGACTGTTTGTGATCCTGTGGACTAGACAGACCATGGAATACACCAGGTTAGAATACTGGAGTGGGTAGACGTTCTCTTCTCCAGGGGATCTTCCCAACCCAGGGATTGAATCCAGGTCTCCTGCATTGCAGGTGGATTCTTTACCAGCTGAGCCATAAGGGAGCCTGACTGCGTACAGAAGGGTTAGGAAACAGCACTGTAGAATGCTCTCCTTCACTTCTCCTCTCCTTTCAGCCCCTGTCATCACCACTCCTCTTGAAACAGTGGACGCCTTAGTTGAAGAAGTTGCTACTTTCATGTGTGCGGTGGAATCCTACCCCCAGCCTGAAATTTCCTGGACCAGAAATAAAATTCTCATTAAGTAAGTATTCTGCCTTTTTTCACCAATGACCAAGACTGCCTTGGGATTTATCTGTCGTAAATGCAATCACAGCTCTTGGCAGTACTAAAGTTCACCTTCTAGGATATTTAAAATGTAACTCCCACATTTCATAAATGTAAGATCTGAACTTCAGTGAGGTTAAGGGAATTGTCCAATGTAAAGTGGTTTAACTGATATGGCAGAGTCAGGGCTGTTTCCTAGATCCAGGTTAGGTCCTAGAGGAAATTTCACAGTAATTAGAAAACACCATGGTATCCTAACTCTGGGGGTACATGTTCCAGGACATTCTGGGGAGTTAATAGGGACCAGCCTCATTTCCTGTACTTTCAATATCCCAATCAAGTCATACATGTTGTCTAGGAATCTGACCTCTAGGTAACCATTACTTTTTCTTTTGAAAGTCAGAAAGGACTCCTGATGTATATAGTGAGGTAACCTCTCAAACAGTAAAATTTCTACTTGGCATATAAAGGTTATACTATCCTTTCCTCATTACAATAGCTATCTGACCAAAAATACTCCAAAATATCTGTAACAAAGAGAACCACAAGCTTCCTAGAAGGCCACGTACCTTGAGTTAGGGCTAGAGTGTTTAACTGCTCCATAGGCTGGGGTCCATGAACATGGAGGGGGAAAAATTATATGTTTGTTTTCACTAAACTCTAACTGAAATTTTATATTTCCTCCTATTATATGTGCTGTAATATGGGAAATTATCCTGGGCTATGGAAGCCTTCAAGTACTCTATCAGACAAGCTATCTCAGAAATCCTGGAATAGGAAGGCTTATAAACAAAATTAAGATGCTTGAAATACAGTTTATTAAATCAATTTAAAATACCCAATGAAACAAAAGACACCCTACAGAATGGGAGAAAATATTTGCAAATTATATAACCAATAAGGAGTTAATATCCAAAATACATAAACTGCTCCTACAATTCAATATCCAAAAATAAAGACAAAAAACCCACTCAAAAAATGGGCAAAAGAGCTGAATAGACATCCTTCACAAAGATATACAGACAGCCAACAGGCACAAAAAAAGATGCTCGACATCACTAGTTATTAGAGAAATAACAATGATATAACGTCACACCAGTTGGGTCGACTATCATCAAAAAGTCTACAAATAACAAATGTTGGAGAGAATGTGGAGAAAACGAAACCCTTACACACTATTGATGAGAATGCAAGTCGGTGTGGCCTCTCTGGAAAACAGTATGGAGGCGTCTCAAAAAGCTAATAATACACGTACTGTATGGTATAGTCATTCTACTCCAGGGTATAATCCAGAAAAAAAAAGGAAAACACTAATTTGGAAAAGTATGTGCACCCCAAATTCATAGCGGTACTATTTCCAATAGCCAAGACATGAAAGAACCTCAGTGTCCATAACAGGTGAAGAGGTAAAGAAGATGTGGTGTATATTTACAATGGAATCTTACTCAGCCACAAAAAAGAATGAAATCCTGTCATTTGCACCAGGGTGTATGGACTTAAGAGAATATTATGCTTAATGAAGTAAGTCAGAGAACAGCAAAGACTGTATGCTACCACCCACAGATGGAATCTAAAAAGTAATACAAATGAATGTATGTGCAAACCAGGAAGAGACACATAGAAAATAAATTAATGGTTATCAAAGGGGAGAGGGAAGGGGAGTGCAAATTAGGGGTATGGGATTAAGAGATACGTGTGTGTGTGTGTGTGTACTGTCGCTTCAGTCATGTCCAGCTCTTTGCAACTCCATGGACTGCGGCCCACCAGGCTCCTCTGTCCAAGAGATTCTCCAAGCAAGATTACTGGAGTGGTTTGCCATTTTCTTCAGGGGATCTTCCTGACCCAGGGATCCAACCTGCACCTCTTTCAGCTCTGCATTAGCGGGCAGCTTCTTTACACTAGCGCCACTTGGGACTGCTATGTAGAAAATAAATGAACAACAGGATATGCCATATAGCACAGAGAACTATAGCCATTATCATGTAATAACTTTTAATGGAGTATAATCTGTAAACATACTGAATCACTAGGCTATGTACACCTGAAACTAATATAATATTGTAAATCAACATAAGAAAGAGGAAAATAATTTATATTTTGAAAAGTATAAATACTTATGTCCCTCACAGTCTACAAGCAATTTATATACTTTAAGCAGCAATGATACAATGGATTATAAATCTTGAAAGTTTCTATTTGACAGAGTGGCTGGGCTTAGTCCACAAGCACATCTGCAAAATATTCCGATATTCACATTTTCCATGCAAACTTAAACATAGCAAAAAACAAAAGCAAAGCAAAACTTACATGACAGTCAGTATCATGGCTACCCCCGTTATTTAATGTGATTTAATGAACTACCCAGTGATTATATCATCCTCATTCACATAGACCAATAATTACTATATCGCTTTTTCCTCTTTAAGATCAGTGTGTGATGGGGACCATCCATCGAATTTTACATTTTTTGTTTTCAGGTTGTATTATTTTTTCTCATTTCTACTGTAACAAATTACCATAAAATTAGTGGTTTGACACAACACAAATTTATTATCTCACAGATTTGGAGTTCAGAAGTCTGAAATTGGTCTCTTTGGGCTAAAATCAAGGTGTTGACAGGGCTGCATTCTTTCTGGAGGCACAAGAGGAAAATCTGATTTCTTGCCTGCATTTCTTGGCCCTTTGTTCCATTTTGAAAGCCAGCAACTGCATAACTCCCATCTCATCACATCTCATTCTCTGATCTTCCTGCTTCCCTCTCTCGTCTTTTAAGGACCCTCACTATTAGGTGGCATGAGTGCTTAAGAATCTGCCTGCCAGTGCAGGAGACGTAAGAGATGTGGGTTTGATCATGGCCACCCACTCCGGTTTTCTTGCCTGGAGAATCCCACGGACGAGAAGCCTGGCAGGCTGCAGTCCTGGGCGACAGGTTACAAAGAGTCAGACACGACTGAAGCGACATAGCATGCGAGCATGCATGATTACATAGGGCCCATCTGGATAATTCAGGACACTCCATTTTAAGATTCTTGACATCTGCAAAATCCCTTCTGTCATGTAAGGTAACATATTCACAGGTTGTGGGGATTAAGACATGGATCTTTGAGGGGGGGTTACTCTGCTTAATATATACTTGTTGCATAAAGCATTTTTATTTGGTCATAAAACTCACTTTTAGGTTGACATTTCCCCTCATATTTCTTTCCATTGTCCTGCTGCTGCTGCTAAGTCGCTTCAGTTGTGTCCGACTCTGTGCAATCCCATAGACGGCAGCCCACCAGGCTCCCCTGTCCCTGGGATTCTCCAGGCAATAACACTGGAGCGGGTTGCCATTTCCTTCTCCAATGCATGAAAGTGAAAAGTGAAAGTGAAGTCTCTCAGTCGTGTCTGACTCTTAGCGACCCCATGGACTGCAGCCTACCAGGCTCCTTCATCCATGGAATTTTCCAGGCAAGAGTACTGGAGTGGGGTGCCATTGCCTTCTCCTCCATTGTCCTGATTCCCTTCGTAACATTCAGGTTGTGTGCCATTTAGTGAGATAATATATGTAAAACATAATTTTCACAGTTTGAGCCTATTTCCCTCCCTATGTATCCCATGGAACTAGAACTGTGCCTGGCACTTGTTAGACACTTAACAAACATTTGATTAATTAATGAACAAATACTTAGTCAACTGTTAGTTAATTCAATATATATATTTAACCCTTCTCTTTTTTTTCCATTTTTTAAATTGAAGTATAGTTGACTTGGGACTTACCAGGTGGCACAGTGGTAAAGAATCTTCCTGCCAATGCAGGAGACACAAGAGATGCGGGTTCAATCCCTGGGTCAGGAAGATCCCACGGAGCAGGAAATGGCAACCTGCTCCAGAATTCTTGCCTGGAAAATTCCATGGACAGAGGAGCCTGGTGGGCTTTGTCCAGGGGGTCACAAAGAGTTGGACATGACTGAGCGACTGAGCACAGCACACACATAGTTGATTTACAATGTTGTGTTAGTTTCAGGTGTATGGCAAAGTGATTCAGTGTGTGTGCATGTGTGTGTGTGTTTGTATACTCTTTTACAGATTATTTTCCATTATAGATTATTATAATATATTGAATATATGTCCTTGTGCTATACAACAGGTCCTTGTTGTTTATCAATTTTATGTATAGTAGTGTGTATCTGTTAATCCCTTTCTGCAAGTCACGTATGTGTGTGTGTTTGTGTGTTCATTATGTAGCTGCTATTCCCAGTAACTATGGGAGAAGACTCATATCTTGGGTAATGATATACTTTCCTAAATAAAGTAAATTTTATGTTGGGTGGGTGCTATCAATAGACATCACCTTTTGAAATTAGTTTTGAAGGACTCAGCACTGCTTTGATTACTGCAGCCTAGGAAAGATGAGAAAATGTTAGCTTTCTACTCCCAAATAAGCTTATTCTTTTATTCAGAACTTACTCAAGTTTCCTCTTCCCTTTAATCTGCTTCATCCACTGGTAAATCATCTGCTGGATCATATGATCATAGTAAAAAAAAATCACAGATGGGGCCCTAACCTGCCATTAACTGTCTGTGACCCACAGGCTCTTCGATACCCGGTACAGCATTCGGGAGAATGGTCAGCTCCTCACCATCCTGAGCGTGGAAGACAGTGATGATGGCATTTACTGCTGCATTGCCAACAATGGTGTGGGAGGAGCTGCCGAGAGCTGTGGAGCTCTACAAGTGAAGATGAGTGAGTGGGAAAGAGAATCATCCATTGATTTCTAAGCTGACTTTGTACACTTTGAAGCAGAGAGTAAACAGAGCCTCTTGCATATCTGGAGGTTGGGCAGCCAGACAAGTTCAAGTTCAAATCACAACCTTGAGACAGTTCCACACCTTTTATTCCTGCCATAACCCACCAGCCTACAGGCAAGCCTCATCATTTTCTGCCTTCTCCCATTTTTAGCCTTTTTTATGACTCTTTGTTTGCACCACCATGAAATCTTTCACCAGGAACTCCTCTTTAAAATCTTTACCCTATACCTTTAATTTAAAACAGTTTCATTACAACCAGACACCCTTTTAATCTCTAACCTCTTTGCAGACACTTATTCTACCCTTTTGCCTTATTTCAAACTTTATTTTCTTGAGTGACTTTTTAAACTTGAATGACTTTTCTGTTTAAAGGGAGGCTGTTTATTTCCTACCCACTTCAAGTCAACAAGACTAGCAGGTACTAAGGGTTCATTGCTGCTTTTAAGCCATCATATTTTGTATTCCTGTGCATAACCTTTCCTTTCACAAAGCTTATACCATTTTGACCAATCTCTCTAACTCTATTCATCATCTACTCACTTTGAGGTCCTCTCCCATATTTCTCAAAGGTTTTGATTCCAGATTTATTATCTTTCTATCCACTCCTACTTCTGCCATTATCCTAAGGGATTTTAACAGCGATGAAACAGAACCACTATTCACTTCATCCTATAGTCCCTTGACCTTTGCAAGTCCTGTGATGTTAACCTTAACTCTTTTTCAGTCTATCCAATCTATGATCTTGGTAACCCAGGAAATAGACTGTATTTCAAATATTAAACCCCATTAGGTCACATCCTGAACATGGACATTTCTATTTCCAGCTCTGTCTGATGAGGGAATTGGTTTCTCATACTCAGGACTTGCCTCCAAACAGAAGGGACAAACTTTATCAGTCTCTTTGTCAGCTAAGAACAAAGTCCAGCTCCCTCGTGCCCTTCTTCCCACTCCAAACCATCACCATCACGGTCATGCTTCAGCTCTTAACTCCCCTCTGCTCTCTGTTTCACTGACCCCCCCCAGCGGACACTTCATTCAGTTCTCTCTTCACTCCGTTCTCTCTCCTACCTGGTGTGGCGTCATCATGCAGACCTTACTAGCATCCTCAAATCTCACGAACCCTTGTGCCCCAACACCTGATGCTTGTAAACTCTCAACCATATAATGACAAACCTTTATCTTCTCCTCTCTGACATCACACTATTGATGGGAAAAATCATAAAAATATGCATATTAGCACCATACAAAGGATGGTGGAATCCAGTTTCACCTGTGACCTTTATTGCGAATTTTTGTTGTTGATTTTCATCACTATTTCTTTCCTCTTTTATCTTTCAGTTTTGTTCTTATTGTTTTGCTGGAGGAAGTCACTTGCTGCTTCTTTTCAGTGTGAACACATGAGATGTATTTTATGAATATTTGCATGGCTGAAAGTCTTTATTTTGCTCCCAATCTTGAGTAAATAATTTGTCTCAGTACAGAAGGGAGTTTTAAAAGGTTTTCCTTTAGGTTTTAATAGACAATTATTCATTGCCATATGATATTTTAGGTTGAAGATAAGAAATTTTTCTCTTATTTGTTTACACATAAATCCGATGTTTATCCTAAATTTTTTTGGATTTTTCTATTTCTTGAATTCTTAATGTTTCAAACTGACAAAGATACAACAGGCTTGTGTTTTGTTATTTCTACTTAGTCTCAGGTGAGCCATTTTGCTCTAAAAAGCAAAGGTTTTTTATTTTTTTCCACAAGTGAGCTACACTTTTTGTCTTTCTTTTGTCTGTCACTTTTTGTCTATCTCTTCGTTGATCTCATTCTTAAACTTTTAATCAACCAATGTTAGGTTTCTTTTTTTGCTTTTTTATAACTCCAAGTTTATCCTCATATTTTCTACATACCTATCTTGATATTCTACGTTCTAGGAGATTTGCTTGACTTTTCCTTCTATTTCATGTATTTGGTCTTCAATATATGCTGCTATTCTGATGTCTTTAAATACTTTGACCTAAAAACCCTCATTTTTAATTTCCAGGTGTTCTTTCTTCCCTGATTGCTGTTTTTCATAGCCAACTCTATGTGTTGTATGGTGCAATATTCACTTACTAAGGTTACTATTTTGGAGAAGGCAATGGCACCCCACTCCAGTACTCTTGCCTGGAAAATCCCATGGTTGGAGGAGCCTGATAGGCTGCGTCCATGGGATCACTAAGAGTCGGACATGACTGAGCGACTTCACTTTCACTCTTCACTTTCTTGCATTGGAGAAGGACATGGCAACTCACTCCAGTTTCCTTGCCTGGAGAATCCCAGGGACAGGGGAGCCTGGTGGGCTGCCGTCTATGGGGTCGCACAGAGTCGGACATGACTGAAGCAACTTAGCAGCAGCAGCAGCAAGGATACTATTTATACATTTTTAAAAAACCATTTCCCCCCCTGCTTTGCTTCTGTTTTCTTCATGCTACGTTTTGATTTTATTTTGGTTCTTTTCCTTCATATTCGTGGTCTTTCTCAGAGGTCTGTTAATCTTTTATGTTCATCACACCTAGAAATGATGTCCGAGATTAACTGTAATAGGTAAGTAGTGAGGACATCATGGGAAAAGCTGATCTGGAGACTCTGAGAATAAGTAGGTCAGGATGTACCCACAAATAGGCTTTCTCTCAGCATGTGGGGCAGTAAGAACACCAAGTAAGGAAGGGTCTATTTTGCTGATGAATGAAAGTGTGACTCCAAAGACAGAGCACGTTTAAGGACTTCACTGCTTTGTGGCACTACTTTTCCTTTGCATATTGTTCGTATTCATTCTGGCACTAAATGTTCTTGATTTGGGTTCCATCCTAAACCCTCTGTTCTTCTTCTCTCCTCTTCTTTCTCCACTCTCTCTTTGGGAAAGCTCACCTAGTTTGGGTACACGCTGGTGTGGCTATCCCAGTTGTTATTTTGGAATGCTTCTACACTGCTTGCTAAGAGTTGTTACCTGAGACCCTCAAGGTCCCTACCCCACTGCTACTCCTACTACCTAGGACCCCCTTAGGGGTTCATGCCCCCAGATTCTTTATGGTCCAACAACTAAAGGCTGAATTTTGGCATAGCAGGACACTTCCAGCATCCAACTTCAACAGAATAATCAGTTCGGATTAGCCAATGCTCATGGCTCCACCTGAATCATGCTCCCTTGGAGTGGGGAATCCATCACTCCACATCAGTACTCAATCATTCCTAGTTTACTTCATCATCAATTCTCACTAAGGTTCTCCTGACCTCTCATCAATAGATGGCAAAGATAACTTTTTCACTGAGGAAGATAGTAGTTATTTACTTTAAACAAAGGTTTTCTGCCTAAGACATTATCTGTGACTCAGGTCTGCCACAGGGATCAGTTCAGGGAGCAACAATGAAAGGAATGAATAATACTGTCTTTGATTATATCAGGCATATCAACTCCCAAGCTAAGCTTTGATCAGTAGCTGTATGACAACTCTACCCACAATCAAGGTGCCTAGTCATTATCTAAATGTACATATTCATTGTCACTGATAAGAAGGAGCATTGCATGCTTTACATAGCAGGCAAAGTGACCAAGATGATATTTTCCTAAAACATGTTTAAAGCTTGTCATGTACTTTTGCCAGAGGGCAGGATCATACCACTTGTAAATGGCAATAACTAACTAGATTAAAAATCCAACCAAACCATGCCCCCTCAACACTCAACACGTGCACAAACACAGACACACACAGTTAAAGTAGAAGAGGAAAAAAATCCTTATTTCCTACTCTTCTGTGTCAAAGCAACACATTGATTATGGCACATGACCTGAAAGAAGTAAAAGGCATCCATTTCTCAGTAGTCTATCCTGCTAGATAGACTCTATTTGATAGTTCTCTATTTGATATCTGTAACATAAAATCCCTAAGGAAATAAAGTTAGTTTTCACTATTTTATGAATTTTCACATAGTAAAATAAGTAGCATCCTGAACTTGTCAATTTTTCTATACATTAGATTTAGTATCTTCTTCCTCTGAAAGCTCAGTATTGGAGACTGAAAATTAACTGACATAAACTATTTCTTCTGAAAAAATTAATTTAGGAGTGTTTCACATTATATACAAGTTTGCTTTGCAGAGTAGAGTTACTCTGAATTGTATTACAGAATTTCTCTGATTATAAATATAGTAATATCTGATTTTATTTTCTAGAGGACAAATGTATCTAATTTTTAATCATCAAATTTATGGTCAAATTAAGATGGAAACTAAAGGGACAGTAGGTCATAACTCAGAATTGTATACAAATGTACACATATCAAACCTTTATTTTCATGTTTTCATGTCTATTGCTATGAATTAATGTGAGTTGTTACAGCAACAGCTTATTTTAATCAACTTTTTATTATTTTTAAAAGTGCAGACCACTATGATAATTTCATACTCCTAACATGTTTATGAATTGATTTTTTCAAATAAGATAAAAGAGAGGTAATCTAAATTAAAAACAATTATTTCTGCTTGATATCCACTAAAAACATGGCTCAGCACTTGGTGAGTTCTGTATTATAATACATCTAAGAATATTTTTAATAGATATTAAGAATTAAGCATAAAGTTAGAAATTCTAAGTTTAGTAAATCCAAATTGCCGTTTTAATTTTTTCCTTTATTTTCCTTTAGAACCTAAAATTACTCGTCCTCCCATAAATGTAAAAATAATAGAAGGATTAAAGGCAGTTCTACCATGTACTACAATGGGCAATCCCAAACCATCAGTGTCATGGATCAAGGGGGACAGTGCTCTCAGGGTAAGTGAGGATTATGTTAAAACATGTATATACAACATATTTTCAAATACAACAATCCTTTGCAAATTCAGTCACACACTTAAAAACTTTTAGTATAAAATATTTTCCATGTATAACATTTTAACCAAACCTAAATATTTAAACCAAATCTAAATATTTTCCATGTACAATATTGTATATATATATGCAAATTGTAAGGCATTCCAGCTGGGGCTGAGAGGAGAGAAAAGAGATAGGGATCAATAGTGTTAAGGATGATAAAAGAGGCAGAGCAAAGCTAAGCTAGAGTCTTCTTTGCTGGTTGGTCAGTTGGTTGGTATTTGAATCATTTTTTTTTTTTAACATTGAATCTTTGAGACTCAAGAGATTTTTTTTTTTTTAAAAAAAGGAACTAAGCTTCAAGTTTTAGACCTGACAAATAGCTTCTAGAAGGAGAGAGAAAGAAATGAGATTTGGAAGAAAGGAATGAGAATATTCTGGAGTGAAGTTAGAGCATCAAGACTCAAGACTGGTGACCTTGACAATGACCTCAATCATATGCAGTACTCAAACATGAAATACATTATTCACATCCTTATTTTGTATGTTATATGTTTTATACATATACAAAACATATTTTGTATGTTTTCCATGTTGTATATTTGCTTTTGTATGTTATACTTACATTTATTGATAAATTACTATTCTGCATCGTCATTGTCTCTTTCCATCCTTGCATAAGCTACTATGAACTCATTGAGGTCACAGACAATATGTTTTTCATATTACTATACTCAGAGTATTCCATGGGGGGATACATAGGTGTTGATCTCTATCAATGCATTGAAATACAACATAATGTCAATTAGTTTTGTTTTATTTAAAATAAAACAAATAATTTTCATTTTTATGATAATCTATATAATTTTCTGGCTTTCCTTTTGTTATATTTTCTACACTAAAAGAAGGAGTGGCTCTATATATACTACTGAATTTAGATCCCGAAAGAGAATATAGATGTAATATTTTAATTATAAAGACCAGTCTTTGTATTTTCTGTAGAGTTTTCCAACTTTTAAAAGGATCCCATATAGGCAGTAAGTACGCTTGTTAAGAGCAATTCTTTTAATCAAACAAACTTGGGTGTGATATATTTAGATATCAAATTCTAAAATAAGGCTTGTTGATTTAGGACATCCAATAAGCCATGGGGTCCTCATGTATTGAAAGAAAATAAAAATAACTATATCTTATGGGATTGTTATTAAAATTCATTTTTATAAGGGAATCTTATACTATCTCATTTATTATTCTATGTTGTCCATAATAAATGTCAAATAAATGTTAAAATAATATTTCTGATGAGTGAAAATGATGACTTGATGAAATGTAGCAAATGTATCCTTGACAGACTCATGTTCATGCAAAATTCATGTACCTATCTCTGACAGGAAAATTCCCGGACTGCGGTTCTTGAATCTGGGAGCTTAAGGATTCATAATGTACAAAAGGAAGACGCAGGACATTATCGATGCGTGGCAAAAAACAGCCTTGGGACGGCATATTCCAAACTGGTGAAGCTGGAAGTGGAGGGTAAGGAGCTGTGTTTCTTCTCATGACCGTGTTAGCAGAAGGCCTCACACTCTACTGTGAAGGCTGTACTCCATCTTGCAAAACAGACAGGCAGTAGGGAGTTTAGTGCCCTCAGTTATTCCAGATATTAGGCCACCAAGTCAACACTCAAAAATTGAAAGGAGGGGAAAAAAGTTCCTTTGTTTAATAGGTCATATTCCATCTATATTCCATCAATTGACTGAAACAGACTATATTACTAAAACAATAGGATACCATTTCAGAATATCTTCCTGGCTTGGCCAACTCTCCATTGTTTATCAATTTGAGATACTCATCTTTCTCAGCATAAAAGATGTGTCTTTAAAATGTATCAAAAGAAAAATGTAACTTCTTTCCAGACTCTACTCTGTCACAAAGGTTAAGAAAAATAAAATACTGACTCAAAATGTATAACTCCAAATGGTCCTACTTCTATGAGTTATACTGTCAAGATATTTTACACTTTTTAAAATGTTCCTTGAAGTCAATTAATTCAACAGCTGGTTGTGAAAGGTCTTCACTGAGAAATCAGAATCCAGATTGAGCTAGGGATTCTATCCATTTGGTCATCAGCTCCCTCTTGACCTGAAATTATATCAATTTTGCTTGAAAAGAAACTTTCAGCATGCCTAATACTAGGTGAGGAAACTGAGTGCAAAACTTTTTCCACCTTTTCCTGTTTTAAGCCTTAGAATTAACCTCTCTGGTTCCCAATTTTCTTATCTGCAAAGTGGGGTTTACTGTGAGTATTCAGTGAGATAAGTTACTGGTTGTATTTAGCACAGTGCCTGGCCCTTTATAAACATTCAACAAATGTTGACTGTAAGAATTATCACTTCCTTCTCTGCTTTCCTGTTATCTGATCAATAAAGTGATTAGCACACATTGACACAAATTATATTTCACTTGGGAAGGGTTTCATAGTTTCCCCTAGCTTACTTTGATGTCACCTTTCTCTTGAGCCAAAAGTGACCCCTTCCTACATTTCTTCCTTTTCAATCACAATTTTCTATTAGCTCCTGTAAGATTATCTTTATCTAGCTAGATATTCTCACAGCTTTAATGATCTTATTTCTATTAACTGTTCATGGAAAGGAATCAAATTGGAGGAAATTGTGGTTGTCAGACATAAAAAGGATATATTTTCAGCAAAGCTGCTAAAATCTTTTAAATGATCAATGCTATTTAAAGCTCAGAATGCAGCCACCACCTGATGTAACTCACTGAGTGAAAATTAAATAAACATACACACACATTTGGTCACACTGTCAGACACAATGAATGTCTGCCTGGATTCAGTGTTTCCTTGACTATGTGTGGAGGGATACAGAACAAATGTTAGCCATTTATAAAAAATATCATGAAGATTTTCCTCTTCAAGGCATGAAATATGAACCCTCTGATTCATGACATAAAACATTGATTGTTTAGGTTACTGTCTTCAAAGATAATGTAACAATTTGTCTTAGTTTTGGCCTAGAGAAAATTATCACAAATTTCATTAGTTGGAGTTCAGTTACACAGCTTAGTCTTGCTTTGCCATTTAGTTTTGTATCATGCCTATCAGTAAAACTGAATGCTCTCCTTCCTAACATTTAAATGGTCATGTTCATTGTGGTAGCAATTAGTATATGTAAGACATTTTATTCAAGCTGCCAGTACTGAAAGCTTATACTATCATTTAAAGGTACTTTACCAGGATGTAATAAGCTCATTTTAGCACACATGTCTATTTCTACTTCATTCTAGCCCCTATTAAAGTAGTCAATATACATGAAAACATGTGACATGATTATCACAACCGCTGGTATATACCATGCATTTAGTAAATAGCATCAACTAAAATTATTACTATTAGAACATAAATATCACAGCAAATCTGTTTGGGCTCTTGAAGCTCTGTGAGATTGGCTTCCACTTAAAGAAATAGTTGAGGCATGTCCATCAGATATAACACATGCACGACCTATTTAAAAGAAGGGTCAATTAAACCAACAACTCAGAGCAGGTAAAAAGGCAATGAGAAGTCACTGGAAGAATCCTAATATGCCTGCAAATGCCTGCTGTCTTGGCAACCATGAGGGGTGAAGATGAAGCAGGGTCACTCAGGACAGATGAGCATTTGTTACGTAATGTGTTAGTAATGCTGCAAATTAGTGTAAGCAAATCAGAACGAGAGCCCTGTAAGAGCTATTTGATGTTGGGCTACATTTATGGCAAATAGGTATGCCAGGAAAAGATAGGGTTTGTCTGCTGTCATGAGCATCTAATGAGGTTAATCTTGCCAGTTTATATAGATTTGGTACAGTGTGTTCACTAAACCTTAGCAGGCATAATAAAGGTGAAAGAAATACCCTTGGACACGAAAGTGAAGTTTCCTCTCTAGATTGCCATCCTCAGGCTGCTGGGTCACTGGAACGGCAATGTAAAGATATTTTAGGGGACTTCCCTCGTTGTTCAGAAGTTAAGACTCTGTGCTCCCCATGCAAGGGTCTGGGTTTGCTCCCTGGTCAGGGAACTAGATTGCACACGCAGCAACTAAGACCAAGCACAGTCAAATAAATCAAAACAAAACAAAACAGGCTCTTTGCTATCCTATCTTATTAAAAAAGATTCTACCTTTCTGCCTTGCCTTAAAAGGTTCAAAGAGTGACATGCAAAATTACTGATGGAACAATCCAGTTTAACCATGACCAAGCATGGATATCCTTCTAAAAGGATGAACAATGTGATGTCTAACATTTTAAAACACTAAATGCTTTACAGGGATTATTTTATTTAATTTTCACTAATAATCAGTGAGGAAGGGCCTATCATTGTACCATTTCAGGAAACTGAGGCTCACTCAAGGCTGCACAGACAGAGGCACCTAAGTGATGGAGTAACGCCGAGTACAGTCTGTTCTGATAAATAACAGGAGAATCATGTGTGACATTGTCAAGATTAGGATCAGAATGGGGATGGGGGAAGAAGCCAAAAGTCTGTGAATGAAGGAGAACAGGAGTTGAAGAAGAGAGATAGTAGACATAGATTTATTTTTTCCCAATAAAGAGAAAAGAGATGAGTCCAAAAAGTGAGCAGTAGTTGGAGGCCTCAATGGCACACAGGTAGTGTGGTTTTGCATAATTTCTCTATTAAAAAAGATTGAAATTTTTTTAATTGGCAATGTTAAAATATTAATGAGAAGGAACCCAGAGAAAAGAAAAATCTGAACATACAGTAGAGAGGCTGAATTTTCAAGGGGCTGTGGTACTGGAGAAGGTAAAAGAGACGAATTCAGCAACAAACATTTTATGGGGGTGACCACACAACCCAGTTTACCCTGTTCTGGTTTACACCTGTCATCCTAGAGTAATTATTAATAGAGTCCCTCTTTTACTTTCAAAAATATCCCGGCTTCAATGGTAAATTACATGATTATTGTACTTAGACAGGAAAAAGAAACTTTCTTCCTTGTAATAGGGAGAAAGGAGAAAGGGGGTGTATTCCGGTATAAATGAGTTCATAAATTAGGTGGATGGAATTTGAGAAAGCTCTGTTCTGATGGGTTCTGTTTCCTGTAGGAAGTAGGAAGTAAGATTATCTTCTGAAAATACTCCTATAAAGGGGGGCAAAGGGATGAGGAGGTTTTTAAATAGCTGTGGGTAATGGGGGAGATGAGTCACAGGAAAACTAAGCTTGCTGGGCAACATGCAGGTTTCAACAGAGAACAGAACTAGGAATACAGGCTGGCAGCAATTTGCTTCATTCTAGGTTTTTCCTGCAGGGTTGCACAGCAGTATAGGTATAAGTCGGAAAAAGTAGAAAGCCAAATCCAAAGGCAAGATATAAGCATTGGAGCTTTGCCAGGAAGGAAAAGAGGGCAAGAAAGTTGAGAATATTGTGAGACAATGCTTGAAATGATGACTCATGGAATCTTTATGTACTAAATACACAAGCCTGGGATCAAACACAGAGTTCCAGCAACATGATAAACAAGATAACATGAAAATCTTCCTACTACAAACATTCAGAAATGCCAGCTTAGTTGCATAACTCATAGGGAAACAACATAAATTTTCTGAAGTCAGGAATGAATAGAAATTTGAAAAGCAGACCAGTAAGATTGAACTGTGGTGTTGGAGAAGACTCTTGAGAGTCCGTTGGACTACAAGGAGATCCAACCAGTCCATTCTGAAGGAGATCAACCCTGGGATTTCTTTGGAGGGAATGATGCTGAAGCTGAAACTCCAGTACTTTGGCCACCTTATGTGAAGAGTTGACTCACTGGAAAAGACTCTGATGCTGGGAGGGATTGGGGGCAGGAGGAAAAGGGGACGACAGAGGATGAGAGGCTGGATGGCATCACGGACTTGATGGACGTGAGTCTGAGTGAACTCTGGGAGTTGGTGATGGACAGGGAGGCCTGGCATGCTGTGATTCATGGGGTCGCAAAGAGTCGGACATGACTGAGCAACTGAACTGAAATGAACTGAAGATCATGGGCGGTTGGACCTTGTCCTCCATGTAATAAGACAGTTGCCCATTTCTTTAATGTGTAAGGTCAGTTTTTAAGACTCTTAAAGGGACAGAAGTCAAGGTCTTTTGCCCCTGTGAAATGGAAGCTGGCATTGACACCCTTGTATAAAGCTGAGAACCACAGAAGTTAAAAGGTAGGCCAGCAAGACTCTACCCATCAGCAAAGAAAGGCAATACAGAGGCTTGTCTATCTCTCCATAAGAAGAAAAAAGAAGTTTTCTTTTTTTTTTTCTTTAATTAATTTTTATTTTTTAGAAGTTTTCTTATGAATGAATATCCAACACTCAGGACTATATCTCAATTATACTTGATTTTGAATTCATGCTGCCAGCATAGCCAGTTTAGAAATCCCCAGCTAGAGAAATTAACATAACAACTAGCCCTAGGTCTTCCAAAGAAAACATAGAGATGGCCAACGGGCACATGAAAAGATACTCAACATTGCTAATTCATACAGAGATACAAATCAAAACCACAGTGAGGTACCACCTCACATTGGTCAGAATGTCTATTATCAGGACGTCTACAAATAATTAGTTCTAGAGTAGGTGTGGAGAAAAGGGAACCCCACTATGCTGTTGAGGGAAATGTAAATTGGTGTAACTACTACGGAGAAAGAGTATGGAGTTTCCTTAAGAAACCTAAAAACAGAACTATTATATGATCCAGCAGTCCCACTCCAAGGCATGTATCCAGAAAAAATGAAAACTCCAGTGTGAAAAGATGCACCCCAAAATTCACAGCAGCACCGTTTACAATAGCCAAGACATGGAAGCAACCCAAGTGCCCTTAAACAAATAATTGGCTTAAGAAAATGTGGTATATACATACCAGAAATTACCTGATTATAAAAAAGAATGAAATAATTGTCATTTGCAGTAACATGGATCTAGAGAATATTATACTTAGTGAGGTTAAGTCAGACAAAGACAAACACTATATGAGTCATATGTGAAATCTAAAATATAATACAAATGAATCTACATACAAACAGATTCACTGACACAGAAAACAAACTTATTGTTTACTGCATAAAATAGATAAGCAACAGGATTCACTGTGTTGCATAGGGGAACTACATTCGATATCTTTAATCTCTAATGGAATATAATCTGAAAAAATAACTGAATCACTTTGCTGTGCACCTTAAACTTATACAGTATTGTAAATAAATGATAATTTAAAGGAAAAAATAGTCTCAAGTCAAAACTTTAACAACAAAAAAGCTGAAAGACAAAACACTTTACACAGGTTAGGGTTTAGATAAAGCCACACTGAGGGTGCATTCACAATGCAAAGTTATCACATCCACAGGAGGTAACACAATATGTAAAGAGATTTAAGCCCCAGGAAATCCAATTAACACCACAATATAATAAATACTCTCAAATGAATATGTTAAAATGAAACACACAAAAGGAGGAACAACAAAAAAGAAAAATACATTAGGGAGAAGAAAGGCAAGTCTGATAAAGAATTAAATATAATTTTAACAAGTGAAAAATATAAAGACTAAAGTTAAAATTCAGTGGATGGATAATGGTATATTACCCAAAGGAAGATTATCACAAAGCTGTTTATAACAGCAAATTTTAAAATATAATTTAAATTTGCATCAATAAGAGGCTGACATTATGTGATGAAATTTGTGTGGACCATTAAAAAGGATGAGATCAATCTATAGTAGTAACCTCTATAACTATCCACCATATATGTAATTTGGGTATGTTTCCTATCTCTGAATTTCAGTTTCCTCACTTTAAAACAGGGATAAAAATAGCACCTACCTCTTATGTTGTTGTAGTGACTACATGAATTATTACTGGCACATAGAAAGCATGATATAATTATCAACTGTTTTATAACAATGAATACTTATATACTGTTTACCGTGTACAGTGAAAAAGAAAATGAAAGTTGCTCAGTCATGTCCGACTCTTTGCAACCATATACAAGGCACTATCTTATTTCTTTAGAAACAGCAACCCATTAGAAATATTAATGTGCTCATAAGTTTAAAAAGTCAAAGAACAGTACGTTATATACTATACGTTAGGCTTCCCTGGTGGTCAGCTGGTAAAGAATCTGCCTGCAATGTGGGAAACCCGAGTTTGATCCCAGGTTTGGGAAGATTCCCTGGAGAAGGGGACGGCTACCCACTCCAGTATTCTGGCCTGAAGAATTCCTTGGACTGTACAGTCCCTGGGGTTACAAAGAGTCAGACACAACTGAGTGACTTTCATTTTCATACACTGGAGTAGAAGTAGCAGATTGTTAACTGTCATCATCTCTGCATACAGAATTACATCAGGGGTGGTTACCTTCCATCACACACTTTCTATGGCTTTAGACTTTCTGAACTTTTACACAGAGACCTTTATAATTAGAAAGAATGAAAGCTTGTATTTATGCTTTGGAAAAAATTACTTCTTCCAAATATACTATTTTAATCAAGTGACATCAACCTTTCTGTTCATTGGTTTAATATACTATTTTTGTAGTTCTGTTGCTCCATTCTGCTTTAGAACAAATTCAGGGATGGAAAAAGTTTTGTCAAAGGCAATTGATTCCTATATTGATTATATATTCACTACACTGGGGTGTTGAACCAAAGACTGTTCAGGGTGGGGTCATAATAAACAGAACATCGAAACTGCCATTTCCTTAGGGGAGGAATTAATCCATAAAGACAGTAAGTTGAGAAAGTAAGGGAGCCAATTAGATGGAGTGGGAAGTGAAAAGTTTCAGAGTGGCAGCTGCAGGGAATTCTATTCTCCTTTGACTCCTCTTTCTTACTTATAAGCAGAAACTAAAATTTATGATTCCATAGTGGCTTGGAGGATCCCAACTAAAATTCCATTTGGGTTCTGATTTCTCAGTAATATCTTCTACACTTGGTTAGGTGTTATTGATTCATAGGTAAAATAAAGGTAAGTTTCCATAGAAAAGTGAAGTACTCCTGGGTGAAAACTATATAGGTATGTTGACTTGCCCTTGGTAGGGCAAGACTTGCCCTTGTCTTGGTTTCCCAGATCCCATATTCACCTGGAAGGCAGAAAAGAGATGTCAACCTCACAACTATGGAGGCTCTTCCCCTGGAAACGTTAACCCCTCTCTCAGGGACCTCTGTGACAACGGGCTTTAGGACAGGCCTCACGGCAGGATAGATGAGGGCCAGAGAAATATGAAACATACCGTGTTTCATAGGAAGTTCCATTTTCTAAGTGCTCATTTTAAAATATTTTACCATATTCAGAGTGAATTCCCAGTCATTGGTTTTTTACAACAAGCATTGGCTGATTTCTTGTTTCTTTATCATGTATTTCAATATTATCAGGAATTGAGATTTGTCTTACCCAGCTTAAAGGCAATCCTACCTCATTTGTGGCTTCTGCCCTTCAGCTAAGACGGTTCCTTAGCTGTCTCCAAATATGAGAATGAATATACAATTATAGAACAAAGATAAATCAATCATATTTCCCAGAAAGATTTCCTTATATTTAACTTCAAATATCGCTTCTGTTGAGATCACTTCTTTTAATTAGTTCCTCACAGAGGTAAAAATATCTTTTTCAGCAGCATAATTCCATGTAGCCTCACCCCTACTTGCCACCTCTGAACAAGGATTCTTACAGCATCAATTCTGTTTGATTGAAAATGGACAAAGTAACTTCTCAGGGCCCTATAGAAAGAATTACCTTGTAAGTCAAGAGACAGCTTTGTCTCCCTTTCCAACCTACTTCATGTTCTATCTTAGGCATGTGAGCATCCAAAGAATGATTCATATCATTTCTCCTACATGTCTTTAAAACAGTTTTCCCCTGAGTACTCCCGAGTACTCAGTATGCTCAAGTACTCCAGAGCACTCAGTACTCCTGAGTACTCAGTGGCAGAGCGATACCCCTTGAAGTACGATGATTTGAGTGATAGAGCTGGAGTTATCAAGGAGAGGCTGCCATCAAGGGAGGCTATGAATGACCTCTGAAGTACCAGAGTCTTATTTTATTTTCCTGATTTTGACCTGAGGGATATTCTTCCTTTAAAAAATGTGTTTCATAAACATCACAGAAATTATATACGTTTAAGATGATAATGTAATTAGTGTTTTTATAGACAGAATGATTATTGTTTTGAAATTTTTTTTAATCATTAGGAAAGATCTATTTTAAAAATTATAAATAGCTAATTTTCTTATATTTCCCTTACATTCTTACATATTTCCCTTAGACTTCCTTTATATCCTTCAATTTAATTATTATGAAATGATCTACTTATTTGGAGATGAGCACTGATCTTATGCATTCTGTGAATATAACCTTCAGACAAATCAAGCTTTGTGTGTAGAAACTGGTTAGGTGTAGAAGACTTGAGATCCCAGTTAAAATAGATGGATATTGGAATGGATTGGGCTCCCTGGTGATGGCATTTTCTGTTACTACCTCATTTTCCCTTGGAGCTTTAAGCCATTAAGGAAAAGATTGGGCAGAAGAGAGGCTAAAACCAAGGGTTCTCAGTCAGTGACCACCAGTGGGAAGAGGGTCCTCGGCACCAGTACAAAGCTGCAGATGGCAACCCTAGAAGCAGATCTAGAAGAGAACAGAACCCGTCTAGGTCGAGGGTTATTGTGGGCTCCTCTAATGTTTAAACAACTCCTTGTTTGCAGGAGGCCTCAAAAATAGACCCATGTCTCCACACCTGGGAGAGGCATTTTGGGGAGTAAGGAGGAAAGGTGAGCCACCTGGCAAATTTAATTGGCTCCCATGCAAGAGTTCCCAACACTGGTCAGGGTGCCTTATTGCTGCTGTCTGTCCCTTTCTCTGCAGTCTGAAAAGCTTCACCGTATATCCTTAGAATAACTTGCTCTGTGGGAAGCTTCTGTTGTTGATTTTTTTGCAGACATACACAGTATATAAAATAAGTAGAATCTAAAAGACCAAACAAATACATATGTACATAGGGTGACCCCGAGGCAAATGCCAAGAGATGTAAAAAGATCAGAACTGTTTTCAGAAATGTCAGACTTCTGTCCATCTTCTTTGCCAGAGATCAGATTTCCTTACTGCATCTAGAAAAGTGGAAGTGAACATGTAATGTTTACACACATTTGACTGCCTTTTTCCTTTGTTTATGCTGCAGCTCTTAATATGACAAATGCCACAGAGAGAGGTATTGAAACCCCAAATGTGTGTTGTGCTCTCAATGATTGCAGTTTTAATAAAATTTGCAGTGGCCCTGTTCCCGGCATCAGTTCTATCTGTTTGATGCCACTAACAGGTTTGATCTGCTGTCATGATTACCCTGTGTATTTAAAAACCAAAGAAAAGAAAGAGGCATAAACCTTTGATATTCCTGGGGGCTATCATAGGGAAAATTAAATCTGCATGATTAATAGGGTGCATGCTCTCAGAAAAGGGTTTGACCCATTGATTTCTACGTTAGAGAGGATTATGCTGTATTCTCATCTGAAAAGTTCTGTAGTGCTTTCAAGAAACAATTGTAACATGGTCCTTTATTTGAAGAGTTGTCAGTAATGTTCTCTCAGGATAAAAAAGTTGTATGACTATGCACTGAACATATAATACTTCAAGGTAAAGAACAGTTAGATTCTCTTCAATTGCTCTGAAGAAAAAAAATGTGCTTCAAAGATTTTTCTTCAGTTGTTAAGGTAATAGAATTGATATAATGTTGACTATATTGTTTGAAATGAAATTGAAAAGTTAAGGAACTTAGTATACTGGCTAATAACATGGGCTCTAGATTGTAGAAAACTGTTTGGACTCCAGAGTCTAGAGCAGCTGCTTAAGTTCATATCCCAGCTCCAGCATTTACCACTTGTGTAACTTCAGGTAGGTTATTTCCTTTCATAGTACCTCAGGTACCCTACCCGTAAAATAAGGTGAACATTATGTCCTATCTCATAAGTTGCAAAAGGATAAACCCAAATACACATTTAAAGCTCTTACAAGAGTGCTTGGCACAGAGTAATCACTCAAATAATAGTCATCAATGCAGTTCTAGGACTAATGAAACTTTGGTACAACAAAAGTTGTAGACTTTTGGGAAGTCATTTACAGCTCTTTATTTCACATGCCATCTTCATCTTTGAGGTAGAAGCAATCAAGTTCAATTGCAAAAATTAAATTTTTATTTAAAATAGAGTTGATGTTTTATTAACTTTGGTTTTATTAGAAGAGTAACCAAACATTTTAAAACCTGAAAGAGGCCCTAGAAGTTATAGCTCAATCCCTAAATTTTCAGTTAATGAAACTTGAGACTAGAAAAATGATTACTTTGCACAAGTTAGCCAAGAACAAGGATGGCTTACCCTCTAAACCAGGACATCTTTCATAACCCCATTCTTGAGTCTTTTCTTTCCCTGTGTTTATGTTACATAGATGAGGATTCTGGAGCATTGACATGCCTTAGCATCAGATAGACCAGAGTGCTAATTCTGACTCTGCCACTTACTAGTTATGTGAGGTTGGGTAATTTATGTCACCTCTTTGAGTCTATTTCCTCTTTGTGAAATGGGTGCAATATGACTTGGAGCGCAGGTTTCTTAAAAGGAGCTGGGATACCATGTAGATCCTGTATGTGTCTACCAGCTCTTTGATAAATACTGACTACTATTGGTATTGTTGTCTATTGTTTACATTGTTATGAAGCTGGACGACTTCTATCCAGAGAATATTGCTGGTTAGTCTTCTCAAGTTTCAGAAATAGAATGTCAACATTACCTACTGCTTCTCTTGCTTCCAAAGAATATAAATCTACTCTCAATCAGCAATGCTTTGTCCCTGCATTCTGGATACTTGTTAGAGATTAATAACTTTGGTTTAGCCCTATTGTGACAAGTGACATAAGGATGCTCATCTAAGGTGCTATATGAAGATGTGTCTTTACCAGCAACCTGGAAAGAGGCTATATAGAATCAGCATGTCCCCTACCCAAATAGCGTAACATGAAAGCAAGGCAGGCTTGGTGCAATATCCCAAGCTTACATCATATTTTGCTCACTACAGAAAGAGCTGTTTGCCAAAAACCTTCTTGAAATATTGATCACTCCATCACTCACTGCTCTGAAAAACATCTTAAGTGAGAAACTGCTTTAAAATTTTTTTCTACCTGGGGAGAAAATAAATGGTCTCTCTTGAGAAACTGGCATTTTGCTCTTCTTCTTGTAGTGAGAACTGTATACTTTATTTTTTGCCCTACCTTGCATGTTTTTCAGAATCCAATTTGAAGCTTTGTCATAATATTTGTTCCATTAAACTAACAAGAGGTCTCCTTTTCTTGAGACAAACATGTTGGTATTTAATGTACTGTCACATCATTGATTATGCTCACTTCAAAAACCTCTATGGAAAGAGATGGAAATAACTAAGTTGATGGACTGATGGAACTCTTGAAGGTAGTGGTTTTCAAGCATCAGTGCACATGAGAAGCAACCACAGATTTTATTAAAAGCTACAGCTCTAGGTTGCATTCCCCAGAGATTCAGACCTGATGGGTCTCTGTTAAGGCCTTTTAACAACCTCCCACATGATCCTCACATAGGTAGTCTATGAACCACATTTCATGAAACCTGGGTTCGATCCCTGGGCTGGGAAGATCCTCTGGAGGAGGGCATGGCAACCCACTCCAGTATTCTTGTCTGGAGAATCCTCATGGACGGAGAAGCCTGGCAGGCTACAGTCTATGGGTCACAAAGAGTCAGAAACAACTGAGTGACTAAACACACAGCCCAAGGATACAGAGATAAATAAGACATGGTTCACTTCTTGAAAAGTGTCCGAATTTAGTGAGAAAGATAGGCATGCAAGCAAAGAATTGCAATAATTAGAGTTCAATATATTTGCAACAATAGACGTTTGGGCAAGATATACACATAGGACAGTGGAGACAGTGAGAGGTCAGGAAAGCTTTGAGAGGTGAGGTCCAATAGGGCTTTGATTGATGAACAGCAGCTCATGCTACAGACCATGTGTCATGAGAGAGGGAAAAATGCAGATTTATCATGCAAGCACAGGCTGACACCGACTCCTAACTAGGACGTCGAAGGTGGTCTAGAGAGTTTGGTTAGTACCTACCAGAGGTGCTATGAAAACCAGAACAAGCTACAGTTTGACTCACAAGCTATTTGAGTTGATACTCTCTGTCATTTTTTGTTGGACATAATTTAAAAATGATTCTATATCTACCATCTCATTGGTGTGGGAACCTACAGTTTGGAGGTTCTATGGTCCTATCGGGATATCCAGAATTCCATTTCAAAGCCTACCAAAATGTTCCCAAACAGAGCCACTTGAGACAACCAGGATATTATGGTGTGTCACTTAAGATTAAAGTTATAACTACTGTTTCTTTTCCCATTTAAAATCTCTGGCTAGCTAATAAATAAACATTTTGAAAATTCTGGTTCTTACTAAACTTCAGCTTATTTGCCTGCTGTCAGAGCTCAGGTATCTTCCTTTTCATAAGGTGAGGTCAAAGTGTTATTTAAAAGTAAACTAAGATTTTGATACATACACTGTGGTTATGTAAGATGGTAATGGGTTTCCCAGGTGGTGCCAGTGGCAAAGAACCTGCCTGCCAATGCAGGAGATGCAAGAGATTTGGGTTCACTCCCTGGGTTGGAAAGATCCTCTAGAGTGGGAAATGGCACTCCACTCCAGAATTCTTGCCTGGAAAATTTCATGGACAGAAAAGCCTGGTGGGCTACAGTCCATGGGGTCACGAAGAGTCAGACACAACTGAGTTTGCACACACTATGTAAGATGTTAACAGTCGAGGAAACTGCATGAAGAGTACCTGGGGACTTTCTTTCACTTCCTTTATAGCTCTTCTGTAAATCTAAATTTATTCCCAAATTAAAACATTTGGAAAGGGTAAACTAAAAATGGCTTCTGTCCTCATCATTAAGCAGTTTAGCATCTCCTCCCATTAAAACCAGAATATAATTATTTTAAGAATGAAAAAAGTGAATCAGAGCCAAGATTCAACTTTTTTCTTGCTTACAGTTAAACTTGTAATATATTTTTCAGGACCATTTTAACAAAAATATTCTTAATAGCTGCTCTCGTTACATCTAGGGCTGAAATCAAAACAAGTTGACTTTGTGTGGCTCTTGCCTGATTTCCTTGGTAAACATGTCTTACTCACAGTCATTATTCACCATCCATATTTACAAGCTAAGAAAATGTTATTATCTCAAAGGCCACAGAAATGTTCCCGACCCAAGCCACTTTAGAGAATAGGAATGTCACAGAGGCAGGCCAGCCTGATTATGAGGTGGGAGTCACTGTTCGTGAGGGTACTGTCGATGTTTTTTTAAAGGAGCCTGTGCTCCAATTCCTTCAGAGATGGAGCCACAGTGGATAAACCTCTTTATGCATTGCTCAGCTTCAAAGGGGACAGAAATGTAAACAGTGGCAGCACACCAGGATCAAGTTTCTTTGCTTTAGCCATCAAGAAGTCAGGACAGGAAAATCAGGTATTTATTTAGGTTTATCATTACTATTGTCAAGCTTTCTTTTAATGACTGGAAGACAAAAGAAGAATCTGTTCAGAAACAAAGTACCCCAGAGTCTCACTATGATTACTTTTCAACCACCTTGAGCAACTTTTCTTTAAGTAGAAAAATTAAAAGTTAAAATGATCTTTCTTGTTCTCTGTGGTGGTTGTCTACTAACAGGCATCTCTGACTCCATAATTCTGAAAATACAATGCTAGATGAGACATCTAACCTATTTAAGAATAGATTCAAATAGTCTAATATTGATTAGCATCTATGTTTTAAAATCGGATCTGAAGAATGAATTTCTCTTTCTAGAGTGATTCTTCCCAGACAATTGAGGAAAGGATTTAAGCTCATGCTTTTAACACCTACAATATATGGGATGCTGCCTGCTAAGGAAGACTGAAATTTAAAATAAGATAAAATAGCCTTCCACCTTTGAAGTCAGTTGGAAGAACAGCTGTCGTCAGTCAGGAAGACAGCATAGAGATAGAAACAGGAAGGAAGGAAGGGAAGGGGGAGGGAAGGAGGGAGGGAGGAAGCGCAAGAGGAGATGGCTTCAAAGTCAGCCTTCAATACTTTCTAGCTATGTGTCAGTTGCTATATTAACTTCTTTATACAGATCATTATACTTAATCTTCTCCATAATCCTCCAAGTTGGAGGTTGACAGGTTCTGCATTTTATGCAAGAAGACACTGAAGTCCAGAGTAGCGCAGATTGAACAGCTAGTAAGCAGTAGAGTGAGGACCCAAACTCAGAGCCGCCTGCCTGGTTTCCCATAAGGGACACTGTACATAACTGAAAGCAAATATTATTTTAATTTCCCAATTTCTGATTATGTTCTTAGAAAAAGTCCTAGAACGGTATTCTTATAGTACCAGATGGTCAGAGATTTTCTTAGGATATTGCCCAAGAAGAAAATTATAAATGTCATGCTACAAAAAGCAAATAATGTACTATTTCACCCTCCATTGAGACTAAGTCTAGGTGGGCAAATTCCTGTTACTTCTTGACTTTTCTCATTCTTGCAATCAGAAGGATGGAAATCATCTCACACGTGTGCCTGTTTTCTCTTCTGGTTTCATTTCTTTCTGTAAAATCTACATGACCTGTATTAATTTACTAAATGTATTCCTTTTATCTCCACTAGAGAACTTTGATGTCTTTCTTTCCCTCCTCCCATATAACAATACATTCCACCCCCGTCCCTCAGCTTTCTTCTCCATCAACTAACACAGTAAACTGAGTAGGAAAAACTTAATTTACCTCTTTAGAATCAAGTCATATTCACACAGATATACATTCAAAACTGAGGAGATAGACTTTAATAAGAGCAAATATAAAAATGAGTATTGGATATCCGTGACTTTTAGTGGAATCAATGACCTAACTGCATCATTATATGAAATGCAAATAAAAACTTGTGCAAATTTATATTCATAGAGGTAGAGTATTTAGAAAGAGTCTAACTATTCACTGAATTTGTGAGACTCTAGGTGTGTTAGTTTTACTTTCAGGTACCACAGATAAGAGGATAATTAAGAAAAGAAGGGAAGCTAAGAAGTTCAAAATTGAGAAGTCGGGATGGTAAACTGGGGTTAGCATGTTGGAAAAATGAAAACATGTGATGGATTTTATTTTCATTTCTGTCCAGTAGGTAGAAGTAGGAACTGGGTCTTGTGGGTAGTAGTGATAAGGAGACTGATTTTGGTTTGATTCAGGATATATATATATGTACCTGTTTTTTAAACACAGCTGTTTAAAATGGGTTGAAACTAAGTTCTACATACATCAAACTATTCAAGAAAATGATGGACATACTGTTTAACTTGGATGTTGATTATATCTCAGATTATTCCAATATGAGAAATATCAGACTCTCCATTCTAAATGTTCTACTGAAAAATCCCAAGAAAGCAGAGAAGGGAAATGAATCACTATCCAACACTTTTTTCAAAGTATTTATACAAGAGGCTGTGCTGGACTTTAGGGGGGAAAATGACACAACAAAAGTAAATATGCTCTGTTGCTTCCTCCTCCACCCCACAAAGGTTACAGATCATGTTGGAAGACAAGACCAATGCATTACACATAAAGCAATTAAAAGAGAATTTATCAATTAAGTAGAAATAAAGACCATGAAACAGAATACATGTAAAATTGGTAAGAGGTAAAACAGTCGGTTTAGAAGTCAAGAGGGATGGTGGTAGGGTAGGCAAGCAGGATACACAGTAAAACCAGGACTACAGTTTGACCTCAAAATAACAAATAATCTCATACACTGTGTGACTGTATGCAAACTTGAATAGTGTGCAATTTATCTAACTTAAAGTAACCTCAACTGTTTATGCATGTGTGTGAATGTGTGTACATATGTGTGTATATTGATACATAGCATATATAAATATGCATATATTTATATACATAAAGAATCTGCCCGCAGTGCAGGGGACGCAGACTCAATCCCTGGGTTGGTAAGAACCCCTGGAGAAGGAAATGGCAACTTATTCCAAAATTCTTGTCTCGGAAATCCCATGGACAGAGGAGCCTGGCAGGCTACGTTCATGGGGTCACAAAAGAGTTGGACACAACCAGAAGAACAACACATGAGATACATATTTAAATTTTGTGTGTAAAAAGAAATTTTGAGAGTCGATATATGAAAGTTTAATTTCTGGTGGGACTTCCAGACTTCCTTTTAGGAAAATGGCAAATCTTAGAGCTTCTTTGATCCCCTGAATTGGTTCTATATATCTGCAGTGGAGGAAATGGGTACATTCGTTTGACTGCTTCCAATTCCAAACAAATCAAGCAAAATGAGTAATAAGAACAATAACAACAACAAAGTGAAAAGCAGCAAAGGAAAAATCAGTATTGCCCTCAGAGTCTACTTCAAAATATAGTCCAGTCCAGTAAAAGACCATTGATGTAAAATTACAAGGATGCTGAGGATTTACCTGCACTTGCTCTAGAACCCTAAAAAGAGTAGTGTACGAGATGAGTACACAAGGTTCTCAAAACTACCGAGGCCCTTCAACTTTAGTGGAGCAAAATCTTGGAGATACAGCAGTCAAATAACACAGATACTTAACGTTCCCATCTAAGTCCCCTGCCCACCTCAGGCACCCATAGTTATTTTGCTGGTTCCAAAAAAACAGTTGTTCCCCCCCTACCCCTACTCCCCTGCAAGCTTAGAAATAAGTACAATTGTGCTAAGGAACTCGAAAGACATGCTCAGGCCAAAGACATTCAGGTCTAATTTTTCAGGCCCAATCTGGTCCAACTATGGACCTTCACTTATTTCTTCTGATTAAGGTCTTTGTTCCAAGCAGGGACTCTCTGCAGTTTTCTAGTGTCCAGATGGACCAGTTTTTAGTATGGAAAAATCTCATTTTTATCCAATATGACCTTGATATTTAAAAAAATAAAAATAAGAATGTGTCATGGGCTTGAGTAAAATCTAACTGGGAAGTTATAAATAAGTTCACCTAAATTTAAGAGTATTGGGCATTAAATATAAAAATGAGGCTTTCTCACTGTGATGCTAGGTAGAACAGAAAACTTTGTATCTGAAAGCTGGAGGACATTTCTGGCTCTGCATCTGCAGCAAATCTGTGAGTTTCCAATTCCTTGCCTGAAAAATGGGCTGAATAATATCAGGGATGTATCATCACAGGTCTGAAAGTCTTACTGGGAAGTTATAAATAAGTTCACCTAAATTTAAGAGTATTGGGCATTAAATATAAAAATGAGGCTTTCTCACTGTGATGCTAGGTAGAACAGAAAACTTTGTATCTGAAAGCTGGAGAGACATTTCTGGCTCTGCATCTGCAGCAAATCTGTGAGTTTCCAATTCCTTGCCTGAAAAATGGGCTGAATAATATCAGGGATGTATCATCACAGGGAAACGGCTAGTGTTAAATGAGATAATGTACAATGTGTGTGAAAATACCCATAATCTGCAAGGAATCTTACCAATGCATTCTTATTTCTAAAAGTAGGTTAACAAGAGCATCACTATTTTATACTATAAACAAATATTGCCCTTGGCTTATCACTAAATCAAAGAAAGGTCTATTCTAACTACACATCCATTAAAAAAAAAAAGGTCTAAATTGACACAAAATACATCTTCACAGTAGAAAGATAAAACTTCATGGGGGATCTATCTCTGATTTGGTTGTATTAAACATTTTGGAACAATTAATTTAGTGGTTGTCTCTTTTCTAGAATTTTTAAAAATTGAAAAATTCTCAATTCCATATACCCAATTTAGCCATTTTTATATTTGTCTTTGTAGCTTGCTTTACTGTTTTTTTTCCCTGAAAGAGACTGATGAGCTCCTCTCTACTCTCTGGGCAGCCTCTGGGAATCAATACAGAGGAGAGAATCTCTCTTGGTTGTAGGTTCTGTTCTGCAGAAAGCCCCTAATCCTCTGTTTACCACAACAGGAGTCTATTGCCATAGAAATGATAGCTGAGATCCCAGATTCAACATCACTGCCTTCACAGCAAGGCCTCATAACAGGAGAAGCCATACTAACAAGGAGAAACACAATCACTACTACTATTACCAGAATAGTAGGCAGTTTGTTGCCTTGAAAGAAAGGGCAATTGTCAACAATAAAATTTAAATGCATGAATGAGCTATGCTGTTGGGTATGCTGCAGCTCATTTTCTGTGTGATACTGCCTGACTAAAAGCAATAGTTTGAAAGTTTATGTCATTTGATAGTTGCTTTTAAAAGGTCAGTGGTTTCCCTTGATTGCATTTGTTTCTTATTGAAATAAGAAACAAGCAGGTCCTACCTAATTCATCTTGTACAGTAACATTTCTGTGCTCAAAGATTTTCCTTTTCATGATGTGCTGTTTTTGTTTGTGTGTTTGTTTGTCTTGTTCCTATTAATAGAAGAGAGTGAACCTGAGCAGATACTAAAGGTATTTTTTTTTCTTTCTGCACTGCTTCTTTGATAAACGTATGGTTCTATTCAACTGTTTATTTCTCTGACATTACAAACAACTCTGAGTGCCATGATTTTATAAGGAAATAACAAACAATATATGGGGAATATTAACTCAGCATTTAACAGTGTTATTAGATGGGCTGCTTTATATATAATATAGTTATTGAGGATTTACGTGTATTAAGAAAACCTTGAATGAACAGAAATAAACTCTGTATCCTAGACTCTGAAAATGCAAACAAAATGAAATAACATAAATCAGCCTGAGAATATAAATGTCACACAGACTAGAATGGAAAGTTCCTCTGACCGAAAGCCTTGCGGGTGGGGGGACAGGAGATGAGGGTGTTACAGTCTTTGGAGACTTGTAAAAATGTCAAGGTGCCAGCTGAGATTTTTATTGTTATTACTTCAAGTTGGACAAGTATTACATAACTGCTCCAAACCAAACCAAATCAATCAAACTGTTCTAAATGTTGTATGCTTTGGATGAAATTCACAAGTTCTCATATAATACAGTTTGGCTTTAGGAATAAACCCTAGGTAGGTATTCTTTGAAACAGCCCCTCCTTATCTAAGTATTTCAAATAAGGTATCTGAGATGTTTTCCTATTTAAACATCACGCTGCTTGTAACTAAATCTAGATAAAACCATTTCACCTGCATCTGTATGATTCCGAGGGATTTTTTATTTTTAGTTTCAGTTTTTGTTTGTTTTCAATTTACTCTTCTCATTGCTGGTTTGAATCAAGTAACAAGAGATCTCTTTAAGAGAGTCTAGAAAATATGAAAGAAAGAAAGGAATGAGAACAACAACAACAAAAAAAACATGCAAATCCATGCAAGCTCATTACACCCTTTGAAGTAATTGCTCAGAAATACAATTTACAAGAGACTTAAATATTCTTCTGGTCCTACTCCCTTTCCAAGAAAAGAGAGGCAATTCATTTCAAGCCAAACTGCTTATTAATTTCTGGATTTAATTGGGTCCCCTGCCTGTTAGGCTTTCCATTACGCCACCAGTGAAATTTCAGAGTGAATAATGTTCCATCTCCTTATTACAAATTCAGATTACCCCTTAAAATGACAACCAATGACAAAATGTATTATATATCTTAAAGCATTTTGAAAAATGGAACAAGAAAGAGGGAGCAGGGTAGAGGGAGGGAGGGAGGGCAAGACCGAGGAAGGAAAAAAAGAGACAGAGAGATAAAGGAAATGAGAATACAATATGGTTATGTTATCAAGGACTTGGAATCACTTGGCTGCTTAAGTCCCATTTTGAATACAGGATTCTCAACCTGAAGTTATTAAAGTAAACTTATCCCAGAGAAAGGAAAGCCCAAAACTCAGGACTAGATACCATGAAAGAAACCCAAGGATAAATAGATTGCCCATGTCTATTTTACATGTTGCAGATGAATAGTAATGTGCTTGCCCACAGGAAAGCAAATGGGAAAGAGCTCACAGTGAATTGGAGAATAACAAGAAGACTATCTATAGAAAGAAGAGTTGAGTAATTTTTTCTTTAAAAATCCATATCAAAACAATTATCAACATTTTTCAGATGACCAAGTAATTCCATGCCCTTTCTACTAAACAGCTTGTTTATGTAACAAAGCACTTTTATATTGTCTTTCATACAAAGAAAAGGTGAAATAGGGATATTCAGGGGACATTTATTTGATATGAAACTTATCACATTACTTTTAAAATGGATGACTTAAAATGAATTTTCAGTGTGGCTACTGCTGAAGCAATGGGAGTTTATTATTGAACTGTGTTTAATTTTATTTTTACAGGTGTATTGTTATCCATGGAGCAGTTTGACACTTATTTTTAATGGCAACTGGCTTTTTGTTTTTTATGTTTGATAAATGTGGTGAAATTTCTTTCCCCGTCCCATTACCTTTTCTGCTTGGAACTGGTAACAAATACTGATGGGTATAAAAATATCAGCTTTATTGCTGATAAAGTTAGGTTGAAAAAGAAAGCTTTCTCTCCTTTATCCAAAAATTAGATTCAAGTAACTTCTGATTCCTCCCCACAGCCTCCACATTTCACCTGGAGTTGTAGGATGGAGAAACCCAACCTGGGGAACTTACCTATGGGACATTAACCCCATACCCTTCTTGTTCACTGGATAGCTGGAATAAAGGTGGCCCAAAGAGGACGGAGATATTCATCATGTAGACAAGTCCCTTTTTCCAATACCACTAATCAGAGGAATCACTCATTTATTCATTCATTCAACAAATATCTATTGAGTGCTCACCATGTACCACACAGGGTTCAGGATCAATTGATCAATGAATCAATCAATTATCTATCAATCAGCTCGTGTTAATGAATAAAGCAAGCTCCACCCTTCTGATGCTTACATTCCATGAGAAGAGACAGCCAAAACACAAATTATGCAATTGAGATGCAGACATAGAGAACAGACTTATGGACAAGGGTCGGGGAGAAGAGGGAGAGGGTGAGATAAACTGAGAGAGTAGCATGGAGGCATTTACATTAACATATGTAAAGAGACAGCTTAGGGGAATGTGTTATATGTCTCAGGGAACTCAGACTGGGGCTCTGTAATAACCTAGAGGGATGGGAATGGGCAGGAGGTGGGAGGGAGATTCAAGAGGAAGGGGATATATGTACACCTATGGTTAGTTCATGTTGATGTATGACAGAAATCAAACCAATATTGTAAACCAATCATCAATCAATTAAAAATAAATATTTTTTAACAACTAAAAAAAAGCAAAAAAAAATGTAAAAAACAAAACAAAACAAATTATGATGTGGTGTAAGGGGGATGGGTCAAGAAAACGTTATGAGAAGAAGACAGTTGGGTCAAAACCCCAAAGCTATTTGTCATCTTCTTTGAGAGAGGGAAACTCGGAAGAAAAGTGAAAGCTATCCTTCAATACTGAAAAAAGAGGCAAGTTTCTATTTTATATGGGCTTCCCTGATAGCTCAGTTGGTAAAGAATCCGCCTGCAATGCAGGAGACCCTGGTTCAACCCCTGGGTGGGAAGATTCGCTGGAGAAGGGGTAGACTACCCACTCCAGTATTCTTGGGCTTCCCTTGTGGCTCAGCTGGTAAAGAATCCACGTGCAATGCGGGAGACCTGGGTTTGATCCCTGGGTTGGGAAGATCCCCTGGAGAAGAAAAAGGCTACCCAAGCCAGTATTCTGGCCTGGAGAATTCCATGGACTGTATAGTCCATGGGGTCTCAAAGAGTCGGACATGACTGAACAAATTTCATGGGCTTCCTTGGTAGCTCAGATGGTAAAGCGTCTCCCTGAAATGTGAGAGACTGGGGTTGGATCCCAGGGTTGGGAAGATCCCCTGGAGAAGGAAGTGGCAACCCACTCCAGTATTCTTGCTTGGAAAATCCCATGGATGGAGGAGCCTTGTAGGCTCCTCCATGGGGTTGCAAAGAGTTGGACGTGACTGAGCAACTTCACTTTCACTCTGTTTTATCTTTTGGCAAGAAGGTGGGAGTACAGGAGAGACCAGCTTTCCTTTACTTCTTGGCCTTTTCCCCTCCTCTTATCCTACAAGGCTCAACAATGAAACCCATGGTCAACCAAGGGTATATCTGTCTCCGTGGAGAAGGAGACCAACAGCTTGTCAACACATCCCTCCATTCATGAAGCCACTTGCAGGGCCAGCAGTAGTCTTTTCTATACCCTCCTGTGCCTCACTGGACCAGAAGTTTCTGATATGGGGCAGGGCAGCACATTAATTAAATGAACTCCAAGGCTATGTTGACCTCTAGAATGATAAGGGACTGTTTCATTTACCATCTCACATAATTCTTAGCTGTGTTGTGCAATATAGGTCATCAGAGGTTTTGCAATGAGCCGGAATGATATTCCAAATAATGTAATGCCAGCCAAAAATAAAAGCAAAAGCCACAAATTACAAAATAAATAAATAAATAAACCTTCCCTTTTACTAAATTTCCAGGAAGAACTTAAAAGTCCCAGATGAAAATGATTGCCTTTGAAAATTAAAGCAGAAAAAAATCTAAATTTCATACTTTTCCGTTTCTTATGCTTCTCATCTTCAGCCAGAAGCTTCTCACTCAGGTTCAAGGGTACACTGACTAGTGTCATCTTTAGCAGCTGCTGTCCACACTTTTCCAGAATTCATGGAATTGAAATAATCTTACTCTTAATCTCTCAAGGATTTTGCCTTTGTTCTTTTTCTTTCCAGATTCTCAGAGAAAATGGGACCTATAAAATGATCATCACAGTAGTCTCACACTCACAAAATTCTGGACACACAAGTATAGCCCTAAGCTCTACAAGAGCCATTTCAGCCAAATGATAAATGTGGACTCAATTATGTTGTACAATCTAAGTCTCTATTATCTTTGTGAAAACATCAGTAAGAGAATCCCTGGGTGGACTTTTGTTCAGATGCCCGTCACTCTGTATTAGTTGTCAGAGGTCCACAGCCTGTGAATTAGGACTAAGTTGGGAGAAATCAACCAGGTGGTCAGATGGAGTACTGCTTTTGTGTCTCTGAAGGCAATGTACGCTGCCTCCCAGCTGGCTTGTCCTCTTGAGATATGCAGACTTTCTCGTGGGTATAGCTTCTGTCATCTAGTCTTGATTGACACTTCCTATAACTAATCCAGCATATTCTCAATTTTTAATTTCCCATTTTACCTTACAGCCTTGTTTTTCTGGAATTCCAGCAGAAGTGCAGCCTTTACTCCCTATTTTAAGCAAGCATTTTTAGCCCTGACTACCAGGCTCTCAGAACTGGCTCCATAATTTGTGGACTGGTTGCAAATGACAATACAGGGCCCCTCATTCAAAATCCACTTATAATTTTTAAAGACACAGGCAGAAGAAAAATAAGCCAAGCATGGGGCCCTCTAAGCATGGGGCCCTGGGAGAGTATACAGGTGACTCGCTCTTGAAACTAACCCTACTGACCACCATGATGACTGCTATTTTTCTTGCTATGAAATTTTTCAGGTTGTAAATACTGCCTGCTACTAAAAAAAAAAAAAAAAAAAAAAAGCCTACATTTTGTTTTAACTTGTAATCATCTGCCCAGAGCTCNCCTCTAAGCATGGGGCCCTGGGAGAGTATACAGGTGACTCGCTCTTGAAACTAACCCTACTGACCACCATGATGACTGCTATTTTTCTTGCTATGGAATTTTTCAGGTTGTAAATACTGCCTGCTAAAAAAAAAAAAAAAAAGCCTACATTTTGTTTTAACTTGTAATCATCTGCCACAGAGCTCTGATCTAAAACTGGTGTGGTTACTGGGTATATACCCTGAGAAAACCACAATTGAAAAAGGTACAAGTACCCCAGTGTTCACTTCAGCACTATTTACAATAGCCAGGGCATGGAAGCAAGCTAGGTGCCCATCAACAGATGAATAAAGAAGTTGTACATACACACACACATAAACTTACAATAGAATATTACTCAGCCATAAAAAGAAACACATTTGAGTCGGTTGTAGTGAGGTGGATGAAACAAGACCCTGTTATATAAAGTGAAGTAAGTTAGAAAGAGAAAAATAAATATCATATATTAACTCATATATATGGAATCTAGAAAGACAGTACTGATGAACCTATTTATAGAAAAGAAATGGAGACTCAGATACAGAGAATGGACTGGTGGATACAGCAGGGGAAGGGGAGGCTAAGACAGACTGAGAAAGTAGCACTGACGTATATATGCAATCACATGTAAAACAGACAGCAAGCAGGAAGCTGCTGCATAATACAGGAAGCCCGGCCCTGTGCTCCATGACAACTGAGAAGGGTGGTACAGTGGGGAAGGAAGACCCAAGAGGGCGGGGACCATGTGTGTGCAAAGTCAATCAGTCTTGTCTGACTCTTTGTGACCCCATGGGTTATAGTCTGCCAAGCTCCTCTGACCTGCCCCTTGAGAAACCTATATGCAGGTCAGGAAGCAACAGTGAGAACTGGACATGGAACAACAGACTGGTTCCAAATAGGAAAAGGAGTATGTCAAAGCTGTATATTGTCACCATGCTTATTTAACTTATATGCAGAGTCCATCATGAGAAACACTGGGCTGGAAGAAGCACAAGCTGGAATTAAGATTGCTGAGAGAAATATCAACAACCTCAGATATGCTGATGACACCACCCTTATGGCAGAAAGTGAAGAGGAACTAAAAAGCCTCTTGATGAAAGTGAAAGAGGAGAGTGAAAAAGTTGATTTAAAGCTCAACATTCAGAAAACTAAGATTATAGCATCTGGTCCCATTACTTCATGGGAAATAGATGGGGAAACAGTGGAAACAGTGTCAGACTTTATTTTTTGGGGCTCCAAAATCACTGCAGATGGTGATTGCAGTCATGAAATTAAAAGACGCTTACTCCTTGGAAAGAAAGTTCTGACCAGCCTAGACAGCATATTCAAAAGCAGAGACATTACTTTGCCAACAAAGGTCCATCTAGTCAAGGCTATGGTTTTTTCCAGTGGTCATGTATGGATGTGAGAGTTGGACTATGAAGAAAGCTGAGTGCTGAAGAATTGATGCTTTTGAAGTGTGGTGTTGGAGAAGACTCTTGAGAGTCCCTTGGACTGCAAGGAGATCCAACCAGTCCATCCTAAAGGAGACCAGTCCTGGGTGTTCATTGGAAGGACTGATGCTGAAGCTGAAACTCCAATATTTTGGCCACCTCATGGGAAGAACTGACTCATTGGAAAAGACCCTGATGCTGAGAGGGATTGGGAGCAGGAGGAGAAGGGGATGACAGAGGATGAGATGGCTGGATGGCATCACCGACTCGATGCACATGAGTTTGGGTGGACTAGGGGAGTTGGTGATGGACAGGGAGGCTGGCGTGCTGTGATTCATGGGGTTGCAGAGTTGGACATGACTGAGCGACTGAACTGAACTGAACTGAAATTCCTCTGTCCATGGAATTTTCCAGGCAAGAACACTGGAGTCGGTTGCCATGTCCTCCTCCAGGGGATCTTCCTGATTCAGGGACTGAACTCACTGTGGCTCCTGCATTGGCAAGTGGATTCTTTACCACTGAGCCACTTGAGAAGCCCCAGGAGGGAGGGGTATATATATATATATAAAATTATAACTGATTCATGTTGATGTGTGGCAGAGAGCACCACAACACTGTAAAGCAATTATCCTCCAATTAAAAAAGAAAAACTGTTGCGGTTACTTCTGAACTCTCAGGACTGAGATCTATGTCCAGTGTTTCTCCTCAGAACCCTACCCTTCTTCAGGTTTTAGGTTTTCTAGTAACTTACACTATTTCAATGCAGAAGAAGTGTGTGTCCCCTGACATGTTTCTCTGGAGTTGTGGGGTAGGCTCCACTGCAGCTTTAAAAAAATTTTAATGTTAAAATTTTTTTAAATGTTGTAAAAAAGTAGACACAGTAATATAGTAAACTCTTACAGTACCATTATCCAACAGCAACAGTGATCAATAGTCTACCATTTTATCTAAGCAAGTACCATTTTATGGCTGCTAGTTTATTTTAAAGCAAATCTCAGACATAAATTCAATCAGTGCACATGTACTTTAAGGACTTTTAACACAGTCATATTACCATCCACCCCCAATTAGCACTCGTTTCTTAACACCATTTACTACCGGGATTGTGCAATTTTTATCTGGTTGTCTCTAAAATGTCTTTTTATATCTGATCTGTTGAATAAGAATCCAAACAAGAATCCACACATTACACTCGGGGCTATGCCTCTTAAATCTTTCTCAATCTATAATAGTCCCCTCATTTTCTTTTTTTCCTCTCCAATGTTATTTGTTTTGGGGGGAAACAAAATATCTTGCCCTGTTCAACTGTGGGTATTTGGGATATGATTGAATTGTATCTTCATAGTGGCTTTTTTAAGAGAACTAAATATTCTTTCTATTTACTTTATTTATTTATGGTTGTGTCACATGGCATGTGATTTGCAGGATCCTCCTTGACCAGGGATGGAATCTGTGCCCTCGTATTGGGAATACTGAGTCCTAACCACTGAACCACCAGGGAAGTCCTCTCATAATGTTGTATAATATGTTCCTCAACCTTCTATTCTTTTGTACATTGGTGATTAGATTCCTGTACTTAAAATCAGGTTCAATTTTGTTGTCACGTGGGGCACAAGGGAAAGATTCGGCTTCATTTGAAACTTTAAATCCACTTTTTTATTTTTTAATTGAAGTTGGCACCTTCCTTACTTTCTCTTTCTCCTGGATTTTTGGGTTTAATGTTTGTATTTCTAGCATGCTCTTTCAGATTTCATCTCTTAGAGTCCTCCATATCAAAAGATAGGAAGCAAGTTAATCTGAGCAGGCAAATCTGAAATTAGAACCTGCAAAAAGCATCCAATTGTCAAACAAATTATGTCCTCCAGTATCTCTTGGCATTATGCAATCCTTTTAAAGAGCTATTAAAAAATCAGACCAACTTTCAATACAGTTGAATTTGATCTTTCTTTGTTCTGTACATCTTTTGTTTAGTATATACTGTCTCTTCTGTACCTTCCTTTAGAATCCCAAATCCACAAATTTTACAGTTTTAGAACTAAGCATTCCCACTGTATTAATGGGAATTTCATAGTCTAATATAATGTTTTGTACTTAAGTCCTAGAAAACAAAAGGCCAGAGCAAAAAAATCTTGTATTTGCAATCAATGGGTAATTTAAAGGATTACATAATGATCTAGAGAACACTGGATTTGAAGTCAGAAGACTTGAGTTCAGGTTTCTCACCCATTAGTTTTATTACTTTGGGGAAACAAATTAACAGGGATTTTATTTCTACATCTATTTAATAAGAGCAGAAATTAGATGATTTCTGAAGTCTCTCTCAAGATTAGTGATTCTGTGATTCTAAGTATCCTTCAATTTATTGTACATTCTGAACCTCATCTCCAGTCTCTAATCAAAGGTAAAATTTCTTTTCACATCAAAAGAACTTCCTCTTATCTAGTAAGTAGGCATTCAGCCTTAGAAAAGAATAAATTTACTCATTATCCTGTCCATCTTTGTCTAAAATATTCCTTTTCTTTTTGACCTTGCATGCTCATCTCACTCTCGTAAAAGTTTAACAGATTTTGTCTGTCATTCTACCATGATATAGTTGAAGACGTAAAGCATTAATTCAACTAAATATTATTACTTTGGTAGGCATTCTCCTAGGTACTGAACAAAACAGGCAAGGTTTTTGGTTGCTGACAACTCACAATCTACTGCAGAGAGACAGACAATAGATAACAATAAATAACTTCAGATCATGGTAAGGTCTATAAAGACAAGGAAGTACGATGATGGAAAAGTGAATGGGAGAAAGGTTAGACTTTATTTTGGGCAGTCAAGGAGGGCCTTCCTCTGAAAGTATCACTTAAATGGAGAGTTAGATGATAACAAGAAAACTACCACAAGATGTATGGGATGCGTGCTCTAGGCCGAGGGATGGCATGGGCATCATCTAAGTTGGGAACAAACTTGGTGTATCCCGGAGTGGTGAGAAGCATAGGGTCACAGCATAAATGGCTGAGAAGCCAGGGCACAGCATTTGGTATTATTCTTAACTGCAGAGAGACAGACAATAGATAACAATAAATAACTTCAGATCATGGTAAGGTCTATAAAGACAAGGAAGTACGATGATGGAAAAGTGAATGGGAGAAAGGTTAGACTTTATTTTGGGCAGTCAAGGAGGGCCTTCCTCTGAAAGTATCACTTAAATGGAGAGTTAGATGATAACAAGAAAACTACCACAAGATGTATGGGATGCGTGCTCTAGGCCGAGGGATGGCATGGGCATCATTTAAGTTGGGAACAAACTTGGTGTATCCCGGAGTGGTGAGAAGCATAGGGTCACAGCATAAATGGCTGAGAAGCCAGGGCACAGCATTTGGTATTATTCTTAAGATAGAAGGAATGTGGAGGACCCTTCACAGGAGACCATGATCTGATTTGCATTTCTTCAAGACTACCCCAGCTTGACCACTCCCAGTGGGAGAGTCGCTCACCACTTCTCTTTTCCTAACAGTTTTTGCCAGAATCCTGCGGGCTCCTGAATCCCACAATGTCACCTTTGGCTCCTTTGTGACCCTGCGCTGTACAGCCACAGGCATCCCTGTCCCCACCATCACCTGGATTGAAAACGGAAATTCTGTGAGTGCCATGTGTATGGGGACTTGTCTGGGGAAGACCCACTGGTGGTGAATTTGAGGGCAGAGCACATATTTGTAGAGTTACCATGATCTCTGTCATTGGTCTCACCCGCATTTCCATTTTTCAAAATCTTCCAATATTTTCATTCTAGAAGTCACTGTCTAGAAACTGAACTCCATAGGTTTACTTCTTTCCTTATATCATCAGTTCAGTTCAGTTCAGTCGTGCAGTGTGTCCGACTCTTTGCGACCCCATGAATCACAGCACGCCAGGCCTCCCTGTCCATCACCAACTCCCGGAGTTCACTCAGACTCACGTCCATTGAGTCCATGATGCCATCCAGCCATCTCATCCTCGGTCGTCCCCTTCTCCTCCTGCCCCCAATCCCTCCCAGCATCAGGGTCTTTTCCAATGAGTCAACTCTTCGCATAAGGTGGCCAAAGTACTGGAGCTTCAGTTTTAGTATCATTCCTTCCAAAGAAATCCCAGGGTTGATCTCCCTCAGAATGGACTGGTTGGATCTCCTTGCAGTCCAAGGGACTCTCAAGAGTCTTCTCCAACACCACAGTTCAAAAGCATCAATTCTTCGGCACTCAGCCTTCTTCACAGTCCAACTCTCACATCCATACATGACCACAGGAAAAACCATAGCCTTGACTAGACGGACCTTAGTCGGCAAAGTAATGTCTCTGCTTTTGAATATACTATCTAGGTTGGTCAAAACTTTTCTTCCAAGGAGTAAGCGCCTTTTAATTTCATGGCTGCAGTCACCATCTGCAGTGATTTTGGAGCCCCAAAAAACAAAGTCTGACACTGTTTCTACTTATATCATAGGGAATAGTATAAAACCAAAATTATTCTTTACACTTTTGTGTAAAAGGGAAGCGGTAATAATTCCTTCCTGCACAAAAATCATCAATCAGTTAGTTCAGTCAGTCAGTTCAGTCGCTCAGTCGTGTCTGACTCTTTGTGACCCCATGAATTGCAGCACGCCAGGCCTCCCTGTCCATCACCAACTCCCAGAGTTCACTCAAACTCACATCCATCGAGTTGGTGATGCCATCCAGCCATCTCATCCTCTGTCATCTCCTTCTCCTCCTGCCCCTAATCCCTCCCAGCATCAGAGTCTTTTCCAATGAGTCAGCTCTTCACATGAGGTGGCCAAAATATTGGAGTTTCAGCCTTAGCATCATTCCTTCCAAAGAATACCCAGGACTGATCTCCTTTAGAATGGACTGGTTGGATCTCCTTGCAGTCCAAGGGACTCTCAAGAGTCTTCTCCAACACCACAGTTCAGAAGCATCAATTTTTCGATGCTCAGCTTTCTTCACAGTCCAACTCTCACATCCATACATGACCACAGAGAAAACCATAACCTTGACCAGATGGACCTTTGTTGGCAAAGTAATGTCTCTGTTTTTCAATATGCTATCTAGATTGGTCATAACTTTTCTTCAAAAATCATCAGCTGAAGGATTAGTTCACTGCTGGAGCCTAATTTGATGAAAAGCAATCCAAAATTAGAATACATATCTGTTAGTGCAACATTTTATTTTCATTTCTAATACTGGTACTAGTAGCTAATATACAGTATGTGATTGCTATTACTAGGCCCTGTTCTAAGCACTTTACATAAAAGCATTCATTTATTCATTCTATAAATATTGAGCATCCCCTGGGCATCAGGCATTATTCTAGACATACAGGCTCACCCAGAACAAGTAAAGTTTCCTATCCTCAAGTTTCTTACACTAACATGGGAAAAAAAACAGACAATAAAATAAGCAGACAGTAGAATCTATACTCTGTGTGAATAGTGTCCAATGCCATGGGGAAAAAATAAACCGGGAAAGTGGGAAAGTGAGAAAGTACAACCTCAGGAGGAAGATTCTGTTTTCAATAAAGTGGTCAGAGAAGCCTTATTAAGATGAAGATATTTAAGCAAAGAGCTGAAGGAGGAGGCTATGTACATAACAGGGGGATTCCAACCAGGCAAAGTCTCTGAGATAAGGGTACATCTGGTATGTCAGAGGAACAGCAAGTAGGTCAGTGTGGCTAGAGGAAAGAGGTAAGGGGCGTGTATAAGGATTGTAGACCCACAGGCTTACATAGGTCATGGATACATTTGACTTTATTTGGGTGGAATGGAATGCCTCTGTAGGTCTGTTTCTGTTGTCTGTTTTACTGCTGACTTTCTTTCATTGTGTTTTGTTTCCTTGTGTGCCTAGTTATCTTTGACTACCTGTTCATTGTTTTGAGAAAATAAAAAAATGTCAGAGGTTAATTTGAGGTCTAGATAAAGGGTCTTTTCTCCAGAGAATTTCTGTTTGTTTCTGCTAGGGACCAAGGGTTACTACCAGTTTTTGATTGGCTTAAACTTGTTAAAGTACCTCGTAATCTTGTTCTTCTGTAGCTCTCTAATTAAACTTCAGGTATCACTTACAACTCAAATCTTATTTGACAGTACATTTTGTGGCTTTTCCACGAAGCTGTAGGAGCTGTCTTAAGCCTTTCAAAGTAGTTTAAGGAGACGCCCTAAGAAAACTGGGGAACTGACAATATGACTTTACTAATTTGTCTCACTCTTTGAAAGGCTTGTATGAGTTTAGAACTGGAAGATATATGATTATTCTCTGTTGGAGTTGAGGAGTAATTTTTAAAAGCCAGATGGTTTGAGTTAGTTTGGGTCTTACTGAGACTCCAACTTCATCTTTCAAGATGTGATTCACAAAAACACAGAAAGCAAAATAGATTCTTTGCCGGAGATTCTAAAACAGGAATAAAATAAACGAACAGTGACTTTCTTCCAGAAAGAAAGCAAAAGGACATCTGCAGTTCTCATGGTCAGAGAGGGTTTGCTCTTATAGCCAAGTTTTGTTCTTGGTGCTACTATCCAAGTCCAGCTAGAAACTGAGATGACTGCCCTGTGTTGATGCAAATCACAGGAAATGGAGGCAATTTTAGGCATTTAATGTCAGACAAGTAGCCAACCAGAGAAGTCTATGGAGAACAGGGAAGAGTCCACAGACCTGGGATCATTTTGGGGGGGCAGGATTAAGACAAATGCAGAGCCGGGGGCAATTTGGCACAGAATGAGACAGGATCTGAACTGTGTCCTTTAACTAACTTTAAGGCAGTGAACTAACTTCACTAACACACTAAAGTACTAAAGTACAATAAGTACTTTAAAAGATGTACTGCCCTGTGTTGATGCAAATCACAGGAAATGGAGGCAATTTTAGGCATTTAATGTCAGACAAGTAGCCAACCAGAGAAGTCTATGGAGAACAGGGAAGAGTCCACAGACCTGGGATCATTTTGGGGGGGCAGGATTAAGACAAATGCAGAGCCGGGGGCAATTTGGCACAGAATGAGACAGGATCTGAACTGTGTCCTTTAACTAACTTTAAGGCAGTGAACTAACTTCACTAACACACTAAAGTACTAAAGTACAATAAGTACTTTAAAAGATGTTTCTTCATCCCGATACATGAACATGCCAGTAAACTAAAATCCTGAATGCTCACAGCCAAAGAACAAGAGAAAGGCAAGGAAATTGCCCCAAAGTGATAAAAAAAATTCTTTTGCTTTCTTCCTATGGAGATATCATTCATTTTTCATGAAAATTTGTAGTCTTAGATGAACTCAGAATGAGCAGTAATATCCCTTTTGTTTTACAACACTGGAAATAATACTTTGGTATGGCTACAGCAGAGATTACTTTTCTAAAAGAAAATATCCTCATATTTTGATAACCAGATTTACTTAAAGTTAAATCCAACTCTATTATTTTGGCATTCAAATAAAAAATTTGCACATCTCTCTTGCTTTGTCGAAAGATATATTTATAACTCCTAAAACATGTTAAAAGTTCAATCATTTTAATTTATTAGAAGAGTTTTCAAAACAGTCAAATCTGTATTGAAGACTGTGGTTTTTGAATTTCCTTAAAGGGAAGCTCCCTTATATTTTATACATATTTTTAAGAGGCAGTTTTTTTGGTTTAAAGGACATGAGCCGTGGAAACATCTTCTCTTACTGACTGTGTAAACCGAAGATAATTACATATATCAAGTGGAATATATTATGTGGAATATCTCAGCAGCCCGATTGAAAGAGGTCAATATTCATGGCTATATTGATTAGAAACAGAATGGGGAATTTTCTCAACCTGTTCCTTTTTTCTATGATGCATAAACAGACATTATTATAACTCCCTAGACATGGACCATACTAGGCAACATCCTAAAGTTCCCTGAGATAGTCCTAGCCAACTGGGATTATCTGCTGCATGACAAGGTCATAGAAGCCAGAATACCATTCAGAGGTCAAATTATGATAAAGTTATAGGATCCATACATGGGGTAAATTCTCTCCAAACAGCATTAGTAATGATATGTAAAAAGTATTCCGCTTATGTTGTCTCCTTCAGAAGGCGTTTACTACATTTTATCAGTTTTGAACTAATATGCCTCTTTAATAGAGTTCCTGTTCGATGGCCTCATCTGAGGTCATAGTCTCACCCCTACACACACAACAGAGAGCTGCTTATCCAGTGCTTTCAGGTCAGTATGTCTGGGTGACTTGGAGAAAAAACATATTTATTGTAATACCAGATAAAGTCACCTCAATGAAGTCCTCCACTTTGCCTCAGCACTCCTTGCTTAAAGCTCCCAGGCATAATCTGAACTCATCCTTTTGAGCTTTCAAATCTGAAAGGCCAAATAATCAAAATGCAGGGCAAAGGGGTGTTCTGAATTTTAGGTCATCAAAAGTACTAAACTGTTGGTCAGACTGCTCCATGAAGAAAGAAAAACAAATTCAAATGATGACTAACAAGGCCTGCTGTGCATGAGCACAAACTGAATCAAGCCAGGCCTCTGGAAACAGGAGGAAAAGCACTTAGGAACCACATCATCATCAGGCAGCGAGCCTTGGGACTTGATGGCCTACCCGCTGGACTATGTCAGCACCTGGATGATGTCCAGGAGGACGGGGGTCAGGCGGCTTAAAACTCATTTCGCTTTCTTCTCAAGAATGTTTTCGGTGACCTTGAGGAGTGACTTTCTTAGGTGTGAACACGAAAATAGTGCAAGTTTAGTCAGCATTTAGGGGATTACTCATTTCTGAGTTGTCTCCTAGGCACTGGCAGTGCAGATCTACCTCTTGAAAGCAGCAGCGAACTTGCAAAGGAGGAAGGTGACTGTTCTACAGATTTCACATGTATAAACTGGGAAGGGATTACTATAAACAAAATATCTTCAGAGCATAAAACATACTAACTGACAGAGGTTTGAGGTCTTTAGCTTTTTTCTCATTGTTGCTTTATATTAAAACCTGGGGAGAGTCCAGAATTTTATTTCTCCAACAAAGATCTACAAGAGAGCACAGGGAACTCTACTCGATATTCTGTAATAACCTTTATGGGAAAGAATCTGGAAAAAAATGGATCTGTGAATATGTATAACAGAATCACTTTCCTGTACACCTGAAACTAACACAATGTTGTAAATCAACTATACCTCAATGATCTTTTCAAATTATATTTCACATTGTTCAGTCCTTTCCATCTAACTGGGACACTCAAACCCATAGGAACTTGCACCTCTGATAAATCTGATAATGATGCATTCAGTTTGAATTCCCAGCTGCATGTGTGTCTCTCAAATCACAGATATTTTTTTCTCTGCCTTGTCAATTTCTCATAGAGTCCAGGCTGCTTATCTGAGGAAAATGCCACAATACTTAATCTGACCTGGGAAGTTTCCCTAGTTAAGGTAAACTGATGCTCACATAAACCAGCGTTTCTAAAAGAATGGAGATGCATAGTGCAGATAAATAATAAAAAGACAGGAGCTAAGTGGACAAACTGTCACTGCTAATTGCGACAGAGAGTGCTTGCTTCTGGGGCCACCCAGCTACCTGGCAGCAGAAGCATGGGAAGCTGGTCTCACCTCGGGGCTTCCCTTCCCCTTGCTGATCTAAATGTGAATCCTCCCTCAGGGGAAACAGTAAAATATCTTGGCTCCAAGTTTCTTACTCCTAGTTTCATCCTCTACTACTAGACAGAAAGATCTTTTTCAAGGCCACCAAGGTACTCCTACCCCTGCTCAAGGTAAACCATTAGCTGACTCCTGATTGTCAGTCCATTCACACTTCTCTCAAACTAGCAATTTCCCCCTCAGATAAGCAATGATAATGAAAAAATTTTTTGAAAAAATGGTAGAGTGCTTAAGAAAGCAGCGAAGAAAGAATCACCAGTTTAAGAAATGTCACCACCTTAACAATGCTATTTAAGTCAGATGTTTCTTTTGTTCATGGTTGATTTGAGGTTTTGTTGTTACTGTTCTTTCTTTCTAATGACTATTCAGTTTTAGGACTAAGCAAGGCAGTAAAACATAAAGATTAAAAGCATAGACTTTGGGGATCAGACAGACTAGCATGTAAATTAGAACTCACAATCCAAAAGAATGTACTGGGAGCTGTCTTTCTCAGAGTTGGCGTGCTGATGACTAAACAGCACTTAGGACATTAAGCTGTCAGTTATGCACTAATATGGCACTGGTAGCCTGCCTCTTCCAGGATAATTGATTTTCTGATATGGAACATGATGCAGAAACAGGACTGACTTCACAATCATTTCTTTTTTTCCTTGTTAACCATCCACTATTTGTTGTGCATTTAGGGGGCAAACTGGAAAAGAATTATGAAAATGAGTCCAAAATTCTATTACCTCTCATAATTGACTGTCTCTAACTTTAAGACGTAGAGACGTATCATGGAGGATACACACAGGGTATCTTTTCTAGCTTGTGTTATCTGCTGTCACACCACAGATGTCCTAAGAGCCTGATCACTTAAAACAAGAGTTATTTATTAATGCTCACAAGTCCGTGGCTTACTGGGTGGTTTTGCTGATTTGGGCTAGGATTGCCTCATCTTGCTGATCCAGCTCCTGTGATTGGCAGGGTGTCCAGGAGCTAGTGGATTTAGAATGGCCTTACTCATATATCTGGGGGCTATTATTGGCTGCCAGGTGGATCAGTGAGGATAACTGGGCCATAAGTGCCTCATCCTCTATCAGGCCCACTTTGGCTTGTTCCCAGGAGGTCACAGGTTCTAAGAGAAACAAGAAAGCAAGCCACAGTGCAAGAACTTTGCAAGTCTATGTGTCTTCTGAAAACATGTCACAAGTCAATCAAGACTCAAAGCATGAAGAAAGAAGCCACCTCGGAAGGGAAGAGCAACAAAGTCACATTGTAAGGTCATGGGCGTTGGGAGACAAAAGTCGTTGGCAATTTTTGCAATCTACCACGTGCCTTTTGACCCTAATCCTTTTTCTTTCCAGTCTACTTTATACCGCATATTAGAAATTCTTGAACTAATTCTATCTTCTTTTTCCCCCTGACTCCACCAGGTTTCTTCTGGGTCTATTCAAGAAAGTGTGAAAGACCGGGTAATTGACTCAAGACTGCAGTTGTTTATCACCAAGCCAGGACTCTACACATGCATAGCTACTAACAAGCACGGAGAGAAATTCAGTACTGCAAAGGCTGCTGCCACCATCAGTATTGCAGGTAGGAAGGCTGTTCACAATTGCACTCTTTCAGGAGAAGAGAAGGGGACAACAGAGGATGAGATGGTTGGATGGCATCTCTGACTCAATGGACATGAATTTGAGCAAGCTCTGGGAGTTGGTGATGGACAGGGAAGCCTAGAGTGCTGCAGTCCATGGGGTCGCCAAGAGTTGGACATGACTGAGCAACTGAACTGACTGACTGAGGAGAAGAGAGAGTTGATACTATTCCACAACATCCTTCACTAGGGAACATCTTTTTTGGTTTCTTTTTTAAATCTCTTACTCCAAGTCCATTTGGAACATTTCTTCCTCCACAGGGACACTCCAAAGGTTGACCAAAATATTGATTTTGGGAAATTCACTGCTTCAAAAATTAAATTCTTAAATGCCTGCCTAAGTGATATGAAACAGCTTCCAGGAGTTCATTTCTTTCAATATCTTTCTCTTTCATGTTCTTTTCCTCCCTTTCTTTTTTATTCTTCCCTCTCTCCCTCCCTCCCTACTTCTTTCCTTCCCGCCTTCCTTCCTTCTTCCCTCCCTCCTTTTCTTTTTCTTTCCTTCCCCTCCTCTTTTTTCTCTTCTTCCTCTTTATTTCTGGGGGTTAATCAAGCTTTCCAAGACTCTCAAAGAGTAAGTTGGCAGACATTTAACATGCTTGTGCCAATTTCCAATTGGCTGTATTTTAGGGCATTTTTACTTATAAATATATTATCTAACTTATGGCATTTCCCCTTCTTGTTTCATGCAAGTAATAGCAGGATCCACAGATATTTTCAAGGAAAAGGGCTGACACATGGATTTCTAGGATATTTGTGTTGAGTTATAAAGGTTTATTTTTAAAACTTACATGTCCCAAAGGCTTCTGAGAACATCTGTGGAATTCCTAGAGATGGAAATAATCCCTGTATCAGGAAATGCCAGGCATGATAATATTCATAGCATGCCTACCGTCCAAGGGTCAGCGGAGAGATGCTTGGCCTCACACGTAAGGTAAGCACTGGTCGAACCTGTATCCAGAGCCAGTTCCCCAGAGCCTGATATTTCTTACTACAGTGCCACTTCTTTGATCTTCCCTGATGAGGGAATTTCTAGTAATGCTTGTGATTTTTAGCATGAGGTGAATAAGGACACAGAGAAATACAGAGGGAACATTGGACAAGGCTGGCCTTCTGAGGCATACCCACATAGGAAAGAGATTTCAAAACCAGATTCCTTCTGCCTTCTCCTCCAAGAATATATCTGTATCTTGATATATCACAGCAATTATTTAAGAATTTCCACTGATGGGAAGTCATATTCCCAGAGAAGGGTGAGATTCTTAAAAGTAAATTCAACTCACTTTAACAAAGAATAAACTGATTACTCTCACACACCACTTGTCTATGAAGCACTCTTACATACATTTATTAAATACACTAGGCCCAGTCCATTGCATTAGGTAAAGGAAGCAAACTGAATTCATGAATGGGATCATCACCAGTGGAGTCCAAGTCTTCCAGGGACTCTCAGTCTAAAAAAGAAGTCTATCAGTCACAGCCATCACGGCACAGACCATGCTCTGTGCACAAGCACAGAGTACAACAGCGGGAAAAAAGGGAGTTTAAGGGAATCCTTCGAGTTAGAGATGACAAGGTCGAAGTGAGTCCAGAAAATAGCAAGTCATGATGGAGACTGAGATGAGGCGGAGGAGAGGAAGAAAGGTTTGAAATGTGAGATCTAGCTGGATTATGAAGAGCCTGAGTAGGCTGACTGGACTCTTTTAAATGGGAAGTCATTTAATTTTTTTAGAGGAGACAAGTGAAGACGGTCAGATATATTCTTTATCAAATCAACAGATGTCAGGTGTCAAAAGATGAAGGGGCATGGCATGCAGTTAGGTTATCCCAGGAGTCTGGAAAAGTTATGAAATTCTGGACAACAGCAGCAACAATTGGTAAACAGAGAAGAGGAGAGATGCATGAAACCTATTTAGGTAGACAGCAGGTCAGGAGAGAAAAGATAAGGTCTGAAAGTGTCTGAATGTGGTACAAGGAGTTTACATGTGTCTGAGATTTTAAGGAAAATGTCTAGGTCAAACAATAACAGATAAAATAAAAGAACATGAGAAGGTTCAAGAGATAATTAAATGATTACATTTTTGATGCCTTTAAATTACTTGGAATGATTCTAGTCTCACTATCTCATGTTTTGTTTGATAATTGATCAGGAGCCAGTGTTTAGTAAATATATATTTATATAACTATACCTATGTGTTGATAACAGACGTATGTGCAGAGAAAGGGAGAAACAATTACATATGAATACTCAAATCCAAGAAAATAAACTGATCTAACCTAGCTTAACCTACACATCCACTGGTTAGAGGAGAAAATAAGTGTTGCTAATATAAGAAAGTTTCATTTCTGGTCATTATTCAGGCATACAAAGATCAATTCCCCGCCACGTCTCTTCCTCTCCTTCCTCCCTCTATCTCTTCCTTACATGGAAAGAGAGAAGGAATCTTGGATTTATGCAGTGGTGTCCTCTGGACCACCCTAGTCTTTGGTAAAGTCTACAGCTGTGGAACTAGTGAGCTCATCTCTTGGCTTGGTGGGAACCCAGAGGACCTCCCTGTCTGGCTCAGCCCCACTGAGGCTCTTCCTGTAGCAGTACAGTCCTCTGCATCTCGGTCAAATCCTTCATCAATTCCCTCTCTAGAGTCTATTATGCAACCTTTGCCCTTAGTCACCTTGGCTCTCTCTGCAATGCCATACATACTAAACTCCAAGTCAGCTCCTTCCTTATCCCTCTTGGGGCCTGTAGCAACTTCTGAATCACTCTCATGTTATAAAAAATCCAAAGAAGATTTAGACCACTAACTCAGTCCTGCTGTCTACCCAACTGTGTCATACTACCATTTTTGCATTAATGTGGCTGATCTCATGTCAGGTTAAAGGGCCCTTATAAGATTCTCTGCTTCTGGAGTCCCAAATAAGAAGTAGGAAAAAACCCCTGCTTTATCTATGTGTAATTTATCAATTTATCTTTCTTCTAGAATTTTGGTGCAGAGAAAGGAACCTATAAAATGTATACCTTAATTCACCTATTTCACCTTTCTGTAATTTCATGTAGAATGAAACCACCAATGATTTGACTTTAGTCAATGGGTTTGGAAAGTATGAGGTACCGTTTTTGAATAACACTCCCTTACACAGCTAATTCATAAAAAGCCACAAGACCCATTCATTCATCCCCGATCTGTTTTTCCTGTTGCATCACACTCACTATGAGACTTCAAGCTCCTCTACTTTTCCTAAAATTTCCTCATGCACATTTAAAAAGGATATCTCATGTGTGCAATGGAATAAGACATCTGAACCCCATGAGTCACCTGCCATTTTTATTTCTCTCCTTAACCTGTTCACATGGAATCACCACATGGTCAACACCAAAATCAGATTGATTATATTATTCACAGTCAAAGATGGAGAAGCTCTATACAGTCAACAAAAACAAGACTGGGAGCTGACTATGGCTCAGATCAAGAACTCCTTATTGCCAAATTCAGACTTAAATTGAAGAAAGTAGGGGAAACCACTAGACCATTCAGGTATGACCTAAATCAAATCCCTTATGATTATATAGTGGAAGTGAGAAATAGATTTAAGGGTCTAGATCTGATAGACAGAGTGCCTGATGAAGTACAGAGGTTCATGACATTGTATAGGAGGCAGGGATCAAGACCATCCCCAAGTAAAAGAAATGCAAAAAAGCAAAATGGCTGCCTGAGGAGGCCTTCCAAATAGCTGTGAAAAGAAAAGAAGTGAAAAGCAAAGGAGAAAGGGAAAGATATACCCATTTTAATGCAGAATTTCAAACAATAGCGAGGAGAGATAAGAAAGCCTCCCTCAGTGATCAGTGCAAAGAAATAGAGGAAAACAATAGAATGGGAAAGACCACAGATCTCTTCAAGAAAATTTGAGGTACCAAGGGAACATTTCATGCAAGATGGGCTCAATAAAGGACAGAAGTGGTATGGACCTGACAGAAGCAGAAGATATTAAGAAGTGGCAAGAATACATAGAAGAACCGTACAAAAAAAGGTCTTCATAACCCAGATAATCATGATGGTGTGATCACTAATCTAGAGCCAGACATCCTGGAATGTGAAGTCAAGTGGGCCTTAGGAAACATCACTATGAACAAAGCTGGTGGAGGTGATGGAATTCCAGTTGAGCTATTTCAAATCCTGAAAGATGATGCTGTGAAAGTGCTGCACTCAATATGCCAGCAAATCTGGAAAACTCAGCAGTGGCCACAGGACTGGAAAAGGTCAGTTTTCATTCCAATTCCAAAGAAAGGCAATGCCAAAGAATGCTCCAACTACCGAACAATTGCACTCATCTCACATGCTAGTAAAGTAATGCTCAAAATTCTCCAAGCCAGGCTTCAGCAAAAAAGGCAGAGGAACCAGAGATCAAATTGCCAACATCCGCTGGATCATGGAAAAAGCAAGAGAGTTCCAGAAAAACATCTATTTCTGCTTTATTGACTATGCCAAAGCCTTTGACTGTGTGGATCACAATAAACTGTGGAAAATTCTGAAAGAGATGGGAATACCAGACCACCTAACCTGCCTCTTGAGAAATCTGTATGCAGGTCAGGAAGCAACAGTTAGAACTGGACATGGAACAACAGACTGGTTCCAAATAGGAAAAGGAGTATGTCAAGGCTGTATATTGTCACCCTGCTTATTTAACTTATATGCAAAGTACATTATGAGAAACGCTGGACTGGATGAAGCACAAGCTAAAATCAAGATTGCCAGGAGAAATATCAATAACCTCAGATATGCAGATGACACCACCCTTATGGCAGAAAGAAGAACTAAAGAGCCTCTTGATGAAAGTGAAAGAGAAGAGTGAAAAGTTGGCTTAAAGCTCAACATTCAGAAAACTAAGATCATGGCATCCAGTCCCATCACTTCATGGCAAATAGAAGGGGAAACAGTGGAAACAGTGTCAGACTTTATTTTTCCAGGCTCCAAAATCACTGCAGATGGTGACTGCAGCCATGAAATTAAAAGACACTAACTCCTTGGAAGAAAAGTTATGACCAACCTAGACAGCATATAAAAAGCAGAGACATTACTTTGCCAACAAAAGTCCATCTAGTCGAGACTATGGTTTTTCTAGTAGTCATGTATGGGTGTGAGAATTGGACTATAAAGAAAGCTGAGCACCAAAAAATTGGTGCTTTTGAAGTGTGGTGTTGGAGAAGACTCTTGAGAGTCCCTTGGACTGCAAGGAGATCCAACCAGTCCATCCTAAAGGAGATCAGTCCTGAGTGTTCATTGGAAGGACTGATGTTGAAGCTGAAACTCCAATACTTTGGCCACCTGATGTGAAAAGCTCATTTGAAAGGACCCTGATGCTGGGAAAGATTGAGGGCAGGAGAATAAGCGGACGATAGAGGATGAGATGGCTGGATGCATCACTGACTCAATGGACATGAGTTTGGAAAACTCCGGGAGTTGGTGATGGACAGTGAGGCCTGGCATGCTGCAGTCCCTCCATGATGTTGCAAAGAGTCAGACACGACTGAGCAACTGAACTGAACTGAACCTGTTCTTTCCAGTCAAAGTTGCTAGATGCCTCATAAGTGTCCCCTTGTCATTATTTAGGAAGCTACATCTCAACTATAGGGTGCTCCGTATTTCAGGAAATAGAGAACCAATATTCCAGGAAAAGTGAGGCCGCTCTGGTGTAAAAGGGATGCATGGAACCACATTAATTCAGAATGACGTCAAAGCATGGTCTTATTCTTCCCAGATCTCTCAGAGCTTAGTCATGACATCTACTTTCTCCATTTCTGTTTTTGGCATCTCTCTCCATTAGCCTCATTAGGGCTTCCCTGGTGGCTCAGACAGTAAAGCGCTGCCCTCAGTGAGGGTTGGGAAGATCCCTTGGAGAAGGAAATGGCAACCCACCTAGTATTCTTGCCTGGAAAATCCCATGGACAGAGGACCCTGGTAGGCTACAGTCCATGGGGTCGCAAAGAGTCGGACATGACTGAGTGACTTCACTTTCTTTCTTTTCTCCATTAGCCTCTGAGGTCCAGAGCCTGATGCTTCTCCTTGACACTCTGACAATGCTTCGTTACCTCAAACTCTCCTTTCTCCCTTTTCAGCCACCCCCATCCCCCCCTGGTGTTTTGCAGTCAATGGTACTTTTTGTCACATTCTCTGTGTTTCGCTTTGAAGCTTTTACTCCATCTGTTTATTTACTTATCCCAGCAGGAAAACTGGAAATGGAAAAATCTGTTCTAGGGCTCAGGATTATGTCTAATGATATTTCTAGTGTTTGAAAGACAACAACAAAAATAAAGATCATCCTTCATTGTCCCCAAACTCGTCCATGCATACGCCCAGATTCATATGCATTATTTGAGAAACTTGATATACTTTTTCTGACTCATTTACATTTGCTGCTAGTCATCAAAAGGAGCCAGAAAACTTTTGGATCCTCTCCCTATGAACCAGGAAGTTCCATTTCCCCTTCAGTCACAACCTCAAAAGGCTCAAGTTGCCATTTAAACTCACCAGGATGCCATGTTATTGGCAAGATGCCTGCGCTTTGTCCTCAGAACCCTCAGCCCTGTGACAGAGACCAGCAAGACAGCCCATGATTCCTGTAAGGAGCATAGTCCTGGAAGAGCCAAAGGCCATCAAAATAGACACAGGCATTAATTCTATTAAACATTTAAAGAAGCATTAACAGCAGTCTTTATTACCCTGATACCAATGCCAGATAAGGGCAATACAAAAAAAACAAAGATCAATATCCCTGATGGATATGGTTGCAAAAATTCTCAATAAAATCTTAGCAAACCAAATTCAACAGCACATTAATAGAATGATGCTTCATGATCAAGTCGGATTTATCTCCGGGATGCAAGAATGGTTCAACATGCACAAATCAGTTAATATTTGTCTTTATCTGACTTAATTCAGTTAGTATGATAATCTGTAGGTTCATCCATGTTGCTGCAAAATGGCATTATTTCAGTCTTTTTTATGGCTGAGCATTATTCCATTATATATGTATCTATGTACATATATAATGTATGTACATATATCCATATTTTTAAGGATAAAAATATGATCTTCTCAGTAGATGTAGAAAAAGCATTTAACAAAATTCAACATACATTAAAAATAAAAACTCTCAGCAAATTGGATATAAGGAGTGCGCTCCAACCCAGTAAGGGCCATATATAACAAACTCACAGCCAATATCATACTCAATAGCAAAATATTACACACTTTTCCTCTAAGATGAGGAACATGACAGGAGTGCCCATTCTCACCATTTGTATTCAACATCGTACTGGAAGTCGCTAGGAATCAGGCAATTAAAAGAAATAAAAGGCATCCAAATTGGAAGGGAAGAAGTAAAATTGTCCCTGTTTGCAGATGACACAGTCTTATACATAGAAAATCCTAAAAACTCCACCAAAATCTGTTAGAAGTAATAATGAATTAAGTAAGTTCTACATATAAAATCAACATATGGAAATCAGTTGTTTTTTTATACACTAACATCTGAAGAAGAAATAAAGAAAACTATCCCATTTTATAATAGCACCAAAAACAAAAAAGTACTTAGTAATAAGTTTAACTTAGGAAGAGAAAGATCTATACACTGAAAATTACAAGGCACTGATGACAGAAATTAAATATACAAATAAATCGAAGATATCCTGTATTCCCCTTGAGGAGGAAATGGCAACTCACTCCAGTATTCTTGCCTGGAGAATCCCAAGGACAAAGAAGCCTGGCAAGGTTTAGTCCATGGGGCTGTAAAGAGTTGGACACAACTAAAGTGACTTAACATAACATCCTATGTTCATAGATCAGAAGAATTAATATTGTTAAAATGTCTACACCACCCAAAGCTATCTGTGGATTTCATATACTCCTATTAAAATTCCTATGACATTTTTCACAAAAATTGAACAAACAATTCTAAAATTGTATGGAATCAAAAGAGATCCCCAATAGTTGAGTAATTGTAAGAAAGAAAAACAAACTGAAGGTAACACACTTCCTGGTTTCAAACTATATTACAAAACTATAGTAACCAAAACAGTATAGAATTGTCAAAAAAACAGACATCTAGACAAACGGAAATGAATCAAGATCCCAGAAATAAACTCACACATATATGTGAGTTGGCACATATATTTGTCAATTAATCTATGACAAAAAAACCAAGAATATACAATGGAGAAAAGATAGTCTTTTCCATGGATGGTATTGGGAAACAAGATAACCATGTGCAAAAGATTCTATTTCTGTTCTGTAAATAAGTTCATTTGTATCAGAGTTTAGATCCCACATATAAGTATCATATGATATTTGTCTTTATCTGACTTAATTCAGTTAGTATGATAATCTCCAGGTTCATCCATGTTGCTGCAAAATGGCATTGTTACAGTCTTTTTTATGGCTGAGTATTATTCCATTATATATGTATGTATGTAATATATATATATATGACATTTTTATCCATTCATTGCATATTTTTATTTTCTATATTTTGAGCTGATGTTTCAGATTATTACAGAGAAAATATAACTTTGGACTCTGTTTCATAATAATCATAGCTAATTGAATACACCACCATGTTTCACATTCTCTGTCAGGTCTCATAGTCACACTGTTGGATCCCTTGCAATGTTCTCCACAATTGTGAGACCTGGGGTAACGTAGCAGGAGCACACAAGTCCCTCTCCCACCCAGTGCTTCACCCACCATAGGCAGAGAGCGTTCTTATCAGCAAAACAGACCCCATCCCTCAGCATTTCATGGTGGTTTCATCTGGTTGCCAACTGATTAAAGGTGTTTGCTTTTGTTTTTAATAAAAGAGAAAAGAATAAATGAATAACAGCCAGTAGCTGCGCTAAATTGCTACCAGCTGTCCCACAGCTAGTACCAAGAGGTAAGCATTCTTTTTATAATCACGCAGCTTTTTCATATTAGATTGGCTGTATGTTTGAAAAGAGAGCCAAAGTTTTATTGGCTTTTCCAGAAAATTCCAAAGATACTACAAATATTGATGACTGTTGGAAATTTTTAGAATTTTAAAAATAACTAGTTTTGAGATAAAAGCACTTGTTTATAATTGCAAGGTTCTTGAAGTCCTTTCCTGCTCCCCATTCCCCCCGCCCCCGACCAAAGAAAATGTGACTGGAGAAATTTCTATATAAAACACACGGAAGTCTAGTGAATCATCCTTTGATTCTCTTAATATCCTTGAAAAGACTGAGCACCTTTAAACAACTTTGATTTTTTTGTCCTCTCACTTTCCATTGAAACAGAAGCCTATCTAAGTTTAATATCTCTTCCCAGCTTCTATGGCTGGGTTCTCTTTGGTGTTGGTTCATCTCCATGGTATAGAATCCTCTCTTCTTAAATTGAGGGCTTTTCATATTTAGAACCTTGGTCTTTTCATGTTTCAACAAGTTTCCTTGTCCAGCTGCTATTAGATTCTGTCTTTACCCCTTCTGAATTATATACCATTTTCTCTTTAAGAATTTCCTGTTTCTTCCATCTGTTCTATCCAGAAAATGTGGGGCCCCTTGTTAGAAAATTATTAAGTGTTTCAAGATGATCACAGCAGAACACTAAACTAAGCACGGAGCCCTTCTGAGTGTGAGACCCTGTATGACCACGTGAGGCCAGTGGGTCTGTGAAAATAACAGCTCCACCACCTATCCCCTCTTTCCTTTTCTTATTCAGCCCTCCACTCCTTGCTTTCTTGTTGACAAGTCCCTGCGTGGCCAACAGAGGGAAAATTGGACTATGATCCTGCCTAGGCTAATGATGCCATGGTTGACTCATCTTAAAAAGAATTCAGTTCCTAGAGACAGTTAATATTTTCTTACTTTCCTTCTCCAAATGTGCCTGTTAATGTAGGATCTGGCCTCTTTGAGATGAAAATGTACTAACCTTTGTTTCTTTTCTCCTTTACTTTGATTTCCTGTGGAAACTCCCTTTCCTGGTACTAGAATGGAGGTAAGGTATTGTTATTACACCAATGTTTTGTTTTGCTTTGTTTGACATGCCATTTATTATCTATTATTTGTTGAGCACTATAATCTTAACTCATCTTAAAAAGAATTCAGTTCCTAGAGACAGTTAATATTTTCTTACTTTCCTTCTCCAAATGTGCCTGTTAATGTAGGATCTGGCCTCCTTGAGATGAAAATGTACTAACCTTTGTTTCTTTTCTCCTTTACTTTGATTTCCTGTGGAAACTCCCTTTCCTGGTACTAGAATGGAGGTAAGGTATTGTTATTACACCAATGTTTTGTTTTGCTTTGTTTGACATGCCATTTATTATCTATTATTTGTTGAGCACTATAATCTTTCAGAAACTCTCTAATTTCTAATCCTTTAAATACTTTCACAAAAAGATGATGATGAAGATAGGCACTATCTATTGAGTACTTACTATGTATCAGGCACTATGCTAAGAGTTCTATATACATTTTAAAAATTTATCCTTGGGACATCCCTATGAAATAGGTACTATTATTATCCCTACTGTATGGAAAAGAAATTAAGAGAGTTACTTGGAATTGGAGACTATAAGTGACTCATACATCAAGTAAATGATAGGCTTGGAAAAGAGAAACAGCATTGACTCCCAAACTCTCCCTTATAGCTTTATCCTGTAGATAAGAAAGTAACACCTCATAACATTCTGAAATTTACAATGTTTTATTTGCATAAATGGACTTTCATAAAAATTCTTTGATGTATGGTACCTATTTAAACCTAGTTTTACAAATGATGAAATCAAGATTCAGAATGGTAGTGTGTACTCAGTTGATCAGTGATGTCCTACTCTTTGGATTGTACTCTACTCCATGGATGGTAGCCCACAAGGCTCCTCTGTCCATGGAATTTTTCAGGAAAGAATACTGGAGCAAGTTGCCATCTCCTGCTTCAGTGGATCTTCCCAGTCCAGGGATGGAACCTGTGTCTCTTGAGTCTCCTGCATTGGCAGGTGGATTCTGTACCATCGTGCAACCTGGAAGCCCCGTCAAAATGGTTAATTAAAATAATAATAATAGTTAAGTTCTGCAGACATTTTAGGCACCACTTTTCTCATATTAATATTTCAGCAACTTTATGGGATAAGAACTATCATCCTTCTTTCTTTATATGAGGAACCTGAGGCACAAAGAGCTGTCCAGAACACATAGCTAACTACAAAACCTCAATCTGAGCTCAGATCAGTTCAGTTCAGTTCAGTCGCTCAGTCGTGCCGACTCTTTGTGACCCCATGAATCGCAGCACGCCAGGCCTCCCTGTCCATCACCAACTCCCGGAGTTCACTCAGACTCACATCCATCGAGTCCGTGATGCCATCCAGCCATCTCATCCTCGGTCGTCCCCTTCTCCTCCTGCCCCCAATCCCTCCCAGCACCAGAGTCTTTTCCAATGAGTCAACTCTTCACATGAGGTGGCCAAAGTAGATAGTCAGAGTCAAAAACACAGATTCATAACTATAATGCTAACCCATTTAACACACTAAACAGGACCTACAACTCAAGCCATTGATTATAATTCCATGGAATGAAATCATTCATAGCATAAATAATAATTCATAGCCTAAGAAAATTTAGTGTGTTCTAAATCTCTCTCCCAATTCATATAGCTTTGATGCATTTATTTACCTGATAAATAAAATTATCAGGTATTTGAGAATTAGGTGGCTTCACCTATTTGAGAATTAGGTGGCTATCACATTTCTAAGAGATAGCATACTGACCTGAAGGATACAATAGAGAAGCTGAATATTTACTGAAGAGATATGTGGCATATACATGGAAAAGGGTAAATTGAAATGCAGGTCACCCATAGAAGAGATGTCATCTTTCATTCATTCATCCCTTTAGCATGCTTGTCTTCTCTATGCATCTTTAAGCCACTCACTCTAGGAAACTTCCCTGATGGTCCAGTGGTTAAAAAGCCACTTTGCAATGCAGGAGATGCAGGTTTGATTTCTGGATAGAGAACTAAGATCCTACGTGCCACAGAGCAATTAAACCCACGCGCTCAACTACTGAGCCCATGTGCTCTGGAACCCATGTGACACAACTAGAGAGTTTCATGCACTGCAGTGAAAGACTGCACACGATGCAATGAAGATCCCGCATGTCACAACTAAGACCTCATGCAGCCAAATATAAAGAAACACTATTACGCTGTTAAAAAAAAAACAAAAACACTAACTCTAATTCTGGCACTATATTGGAAAGTGGAGAAACAAAAGAAATTTTAGGTATTCTCTGAACCCAAGGAATTAACAGTTTACTAGAGGACGTACACATACACACACTGGGTCTGGAAGATCCTCTGGGGAAGGAAATGGCAACCCACTCCAGTACTCTTGCCCAGAAAATCACATGGACAGAAGACCCAGGTGGGCTACAATCAAAGGGTTGCAAAGAGTTGGACATGACTGAACGATTAAGCAAGCATGCACACATACATACACACACACACACACACACACACACCCCTACACAAATTACAGAACCACATAATAATGGAAGCATGCACAAACCCTAAGGGCTCAAGGACAGAAATCATTCACATAGAACTAAATGCAAATGACAAATTTTGACTGATTATAGTCAAATAAATGCTAACTAAAGAAACTCCCATACCGTTTTTCACTTGTGATAACACAAGGACCTTTGGTTTTCTGCAAAAGACAAGACAGCAAGAATAGGGATTTGTGGGCCATACAGTTACTGTTGCAACTACTCAGCTCTGCTATGGCAGCACAAAAGCAACCAAAGACAATTTGGAAATCGATGAACTGGGCTGTGTTCCAATACAACGTAACTTCTGGATACTGAAATTTGAATTTCATATAATTTTCACTCCTTTTGATTTCTTCGACCATTCAAAAATATAAATACCATTTTTAACTCACAGGTGATATAAAAAGGGGCAGAGCGCCAAGTTTGACCTGTGGGTTCTATTTGCTGACCCCTGTCTTAGAGAATGTGCATGCGTGTGTGCTAAGTGTCCAACTCTTCATGATGCTATGGACTGTAGCATGCCAGGCTCTCTATCCATGGTGTTCCCCAGGCAAGAATACTGGAGTGGGTTGTCATGCCCTCTTCCAAGGGATCTTCCTGATCCAGGGACCCAACTTGCGTCTCCTGCACCTCCTGCATTGCAGGCAGGTGCTTTACCGCTGAGCCACACAATCATACACAAAGACATTAGACATGAAAGGAGAAAAACAATGCCAGTTTGCTTTGGAGACGGAGGGTGATGTAGAGCCTTGACCATCGCATAAGTACAATGAGAGGCTGGGCAGTTGCTGTACAACCAAGGTGTGTCACCATCGAAGGAGAGGTACAGTTCTCACATGGGAGGGCGGGAAAAGAAGGCGTGGCATTTCCACTGAGGTAGAGGGGTTGTCCCCACCAACCATGGCATGGCTGGTCATCTGAATGTGCCATTGGATAATGTATTGCGTGTTCAAAGGGAGTAGATGTCTCTTTCATAGAAACTGGAACCTCACATTTTAAAACAGTGGCCCCTTGAACAAGTCAGTGGTTAGGGGCACCAATCAGTATCTTATAGTCGGCGCTATGTCTGTGTGGTTCCTCCACATCCACATTTTGCATCCTTGGATTCAACTAACCACGCATGGGACGGTACAGGACTGTAGTATTTATTGCAAAGAACTGCGTATAAGTGGATCCAAGTAATTCAAATCTGTATTGCACAAGGGTCAGCTGTATTCTACTGAAAGGGAGTCACACATGCTAAAGCAGAGAGAAAATAAAAGCAAAAATGCAGTAAGAATCCTTCAAATATTTCATTTGATCAAGGAGAGTTGCCTGTTACAAAAGAAACTAGAAAGGCTGAGATCAAACATCAGTTGCTGACTCCAGAAAAGAAACTATACAGAAAGAGAGGTCAGTCAGGTTTAGTTTGTCAGGAGGCAAGAGAGGGACTGACTGCAAGTGCCATATTAACTAGAAGTTTCGGAGGAAGTTTGGCAGATTATTCTGAAAGGACCAGCACTCTGTGAACAGATCCCTGCCACCTCCGTCCCGTTGCTGGATGGGCAACAGACTGGCTGCCTCTGCTGTCACTCCAGCTGCAGTCTCAAGAGCTACACGTAGAGAAACATGACTTCAGTTGGACAGAAAGGGCACTTATCACTTGCAAAAGGCAGAAGGCACCAATGGAAATTTTTTGCATTCATCTTTTCCCGTAGGTTTTGCTGTGAGCTCCTTAAAAGAAATTTTTAAGTGATAAAGTTAGGAGGTTGAGGGGAAAACAATGGCCCAATTGGCTTCCATATCTGGCCTCAGAAATTTGATCATCACATAAAATTTGAGGTTTATAAGTTGCCAAAATAAGGGAGATATATTACATAGTATACACACACACACACACACACACACACACATATATATACTTGATGCCAAATATCCCTTGCCTTGTGGGCTAAGAAAGCAACGATAATCTACGAAAGCTGTCTTTAATGCTCCCAAAACATCAGCAAGACACAGAAAATTAGCAAGAACACGCATTTTGTATGGTTTTTCCCAGGATGCAAACAGTTTTCACAGGCTGGTTATCGTCAAGCTGGTATGAAGACAAACCAAAATTAAAACCAAGATCTTCTCCCTTCTATTAAAAGCCTATTCTGCTTTTTCTTTTTTTTCTTTTGCATTATGTAGCTAGTGCTCAAAAATCAGTGAGGACTCAGTGCTATTAATTCACACTGAGGTTGTTCTAAAGATTTTTCTAGGGCTTTTTAAAAGAAAAGCAGCAGAAATTCAGAGAAAAGAATTGGTTAATTCATTATTAATAACCCTTATCTCTAAGGTTACTTTCATTAACTTTTCCTTTGTGTAAATTTTCTTAGTTTCCAATGTTTTCTTCAAAAAAAAATGGTTTTGCTTACGTAATTAAAGAACAAAATCATGAACTTTTTATTTTAAAAAATTAATGGAAAAATAAAGAAGTGTTATTCAATAGTTTTCATATGACAATGAAACATAGATGATTAATTCTTGACTCAGACAGACCAGGAAAAATAAATATTTAACTTTTACATGATACATTTTTTTAAGTGAAAATAGTCCCCTTCCTCTCTTTTTAAGGAAGGATTATCAACATGTAGAACATTTTGTAAAACAGTTTGAGTTACTTCCAGTTATTAGGAATTATTATTCAGTTTCTTAAAGCACAGTATCCTTGCTTCTCTCGAACTTTCTTAGTGTCATCCTACCTTGGGTTTCCTCAGTAGTTGAGTCATGAGCTATTTCTGATGTTTTCTCAACCTTATAGGGCCCAGGTTTTCTTGGGAGTTTTGTGTTCCCTTATTCAAAACTTTCATTTTTAAAACCCCCAATAAACTACAAGTAATACAATAAAATTCATGTTAACTAATTAGTAAAATGCTAATATGAATTAGAAAATGATTCTGTTTAAGAAAACAGTATTTTAAAATATTGTATTTCATGGAAGTTCATTGCTTTACCTGAATGAGTTGTATCTCATTTAATAGATTTGCTTCAAAGACAAGTCAATGATAATTTCCAAACAATTTTTCAAATTCAGATGAGATCTGTTAGCAGTTAAAACACTTCAATTAAATAAATTCCAGTTGTTTAATTTTCTTTTCTTGAAATCCTTTATATAAAGATAATGAAATGCTAAATTCCAACAGATGTACAAATCTAAATGAGAAAGCAACTTGAATTTGCCATCACTGTTAAAGTTAAAAATACATCTGATGGAAGGCATAAAGATATATTGAGACCATTACACTGCCTGCACATAATAAGTGCTCAATAAATATTTGTCAAGTGAGAATAGGAGCTATAATTCTCAGCACTGCATTAAGGGAACAGTGGATATGTGGAGAAAGCACCAGCAGTATTTTCATTTTCCTTATTGTCCTCTTCTATCATTATAACAGATAAGTTTTTAATCTTATTTTTATGCCAGTACTTTTATTACTCATGAATAAATATATAATAACCTGGGTTCAGGATAATTATTTACATCACTTTACAGAATATGGCATCTTAAGTGACCAGATGACTTTCCCTAAGACATGTGGTGAGAAAATAGCAAAATTGAAGATGCTACTTAGCTCCTTGAGAGTCCTAGAGGCTCTCCTCTGAGAGTCCAATGTTTTCTCCTCCCTGTGTGCCTTTCTTCTTATTCTTTAATGGAATGTTTGGAAGATGTGTGGGTGGTAGGATCTGAGTATTGAAGATGTGTGCCACAAAATTAAAATGCTTACCTATCATAACATTTAAATAAATTATGGTAGAATTCAATGGACAGAGGAGCCTGGAGGACTAGAGTCCAGGGGGTCACAAAGAGTCAGACATAACTGAGCAACTATCGCCTTGCTTCCCTAGAGGCTCAGTTGGTAAAGAGTCTGCCTGCAATGCAGGAGATCTGGGTTCGAACCTTGGGGTGGGAAGATCCCCTGGAGAAGGGAATGACAACCTGCTCCAGTATTCTTGCCTGGAGAATCCCATGGACAGAGGAGTGTGGCAGGGTACAGTCCATGGGGCTGCAAAGAGTCAGACACAACTGAGTGACTTTCATTTTTCACTTTATATGTTCATAAAGCTGCAAGTTTTGGGATCAGACCAATTACTACACTCAGTCACTTATTAATCATCATGATGGATGTGTTTTGTAGATGTATTTGTTGCTATGTCAGCTTATTTGTAAGAAATGTGGAGTCATATTTTATTTATGATGGAAATAATAAAAAATACTCCCACACATTCTGGCCTTGAGAGTTTCCAAAGCTCTCTACATAGTTATCAATTTGGATCTTCATCATAACCTCTGGAGTAGCTAGAGGTAATATAATTGCTGCTGGAAATGACAATATTCAGATGGAACATTTCAACCAATTTGCCAGTACATCCTTCTATTTCTGTGATGCAGATGTGGAAATGGAAAATAAACAAAAAGGCAGATTGAATGCTCAGAAACAGCATGTGATCCGGACTGTTGTTCACTGCTTCTTTCAGCAAGCCACAGAAAGATAACAAAGGCTACTGCGCCCAGTACAGAGGGGAGGTGTGCAATGCTGTCCTGGCAAAAGACGCTCTTGTTTTCTTCAACAACTCCTACGCAGACCCGGGGGAGGCCCAGAACTACTGGTTCATACTGCCTGGAATGAACTGAAAGCAGTGAGCCCATTCTGCCGGCCAGCTGCTGAAGCTTTGCTGTGTAACCACATCTTCCAAGAATGCAACCCTGGGGTGGTACCTACTCCTATACCCATTTGCAGGTAAAATTAACAAATAAATAAATGGGGAAATTCTGTTTGTCTGCAAACAGGGAAAGTTTTCAAAAGAGGAAGTTGTCATATACAGGAGTAAGGCAAACGCTGGCTTTTGTCCAGACTACAAGGTAATTAATTGGATAAAATTCTTACCCTATAAATCCCTGATGGATGATGCATTGTTATACATGGGACTTCCCTGGTGGCTCAGATGGTAAAGAATCCACCTGCAGTGCAGGAGACCTGGGTTTGATCCCTGGGTCAGGAAGATCCCCTGGAGAAGGGAATGGCAACCCACTCCAGTATTCTTGCCTGGAGAATTCCATGGACATAGGAGCCTGATGGCTACAGTCCATGGGGTCACAAAGAGTAGGACACAACTGAGCAATTAATGCTTTAACACTGAGCTAGAAAATGTCATAAAAGGTATGATATTCTATGATATTTGTTGTTGTTTACATCATTTTCATATTCATAGATATCCCTACTTTCTAGGAAGTAAAGAACAAAATCCCAAACTAACATGGATTTCATTGGTAAATCAAGATAGAGAAAATAAAGACTATAAAGTGTTTCAACACTATTTGCCAATAAACATGAGATCTTAGTGAGCATTTCAGAATATTAAGATACATCCCACCCAATATTCTAATTTACGTACTGACACTCTTATCTCATGGGAGGGGTAGAAGTAGTTATAAATATTTCTTTAAATCCCCCATACCCTTTAAGCATTGAAATTTATAATCCAAGTTCAATAGAGCTATCTTTGCTTCTATTTACATTTTATATAGCAAAGATAGGAATCGATATGAATTTTGAGCTAATTAGAATAAAATTCAAATACTGTTTGTACTATTTGCTAGATGCATATGATCTGGGCTAAATCAGTTTCCTCATTCGCAAGATAGAGTTGACAAGATTAAAAGATAAACTGCGTCCATGGCATTTATTAGAAACTGGATAGATGCTGCTTACTTTTCAAGGAAACAGGAAGACTATCAACATAGAACATTTCCATCTGTTTCAGTAAAACCAGGAACTATTTAAATACTGAAATAGTTTTTAAGTGCTCTATTTAGCATACAAGGACTATGGAGAGGTTATTAAAACACAGTGCTCCATTCTTCAACTTACTGCGGATTTTGAAGGTTTGGAGACATTTTAAGACTATTATAATTTGTTATTTCTTCAGTTAAGAGTATGTTTTCATCAGATATGACATCTAGATATCTCTTGGGGAACAACCAGAATTAAATTGAAATGTCCTTCATATGCTAGAACAAAATAAATTTATTGAGTAACTTTTCAACATTTATGCCCTAGACTGGTTTACATGCTTAGGCCACAGATGTCCTTTCTCAGGATTGAATATAATTTATATTTTTTTTAGAAAAAAAAATGTGTTCTTTTTCAGAAAAAAAATCTCTTTCATTGAGATGTCAAATTTATTAGAATAGCGTAATTATCTCTTAAATCTGTAAGCCATTAAATGTTTTTCCCTAATTCCAGTCGCTATTTAAACATGTATTTTTAATTTGAAAATTGTTTCAATTTTTTAATCCTTATAAACAATTTATTAATATTGGGGTCAAAAAACAAGTCTAGAAATTTTCACATTTTATTGTTTTTTCTCTCAAATATAATTAATAATTGTTTAAAAATTAGACATTTAAAGAGACTTGGTCTCTGCTTTTAAGGTACAAAATTCATATAGACTATATAGGTATTAGTGTCATGAGTAATTAAGTTGTCCGATCCTTTCTGCTGTTAAATGAGTTTTGCCTGTTTGATTCAATGCAGTAAACCCTTCCACAATAACGGTTTAATTCTAAGAAAATTTTCCTGCAGTCCTAGTATCTTCTGCTTTTTGTACCAATAACATTAGGATTAAAATTGGGCTCACTGTAAAACCTAGTAAATTTGCTCTTCAGATATTCTCATTTTGTCTCCTTGCACTTGTATTATATCTTTTATAATAGTTTCTGTTTGCCTTGATATTTCAAGGTGGTTCAGAAGTCTCCAACCACGTTATATTTTACTGCTACTTATTTGTAAGACTTTTAAACACATACTATTCATCATGGTTTTCTAATCATAAACAATAACTTGATCATTTCTGCCTCTTTCAATGGATGATAAGGAATTTCATTTATTCAGTAAACATTTATTGAGCTCCTACTGGGCTCTAAGCACTATTCTAGGGCATTTTTCCATGGGGTGTATATTGCAGCAGCAGAAGTCAGTGAGCAAGATACATGATAAATAGACAATTTATGTATTACCTTAGAAGGTATTAAGTGTCATAGGAAAGGGGGAAAGTGCACCAGAAGTGCCAAAAGTTATATTTAGGAAGTGCCAAAGGTAAATTTGAAAACCGAGTGCTATGGGGGGTCCTAATTAGTTAGGGCAACTGTACTGAATCCGCCATACTTGCTTTTTGAAACTTTTTGTGGAATTATAAACCAGGTTAGTGTTAGTCAATTATGTTGTGTTTGCATTTTGGGGATATTCTTAGCTTTTATATAACTGCATAGTCATGTATACAGCAAGTACCTGGAAGAGTTCTCTGTGTTATTTATCCCTGATCTCAGTCATTTGTTCCATAGAAAAATCCTGTTGTTGTTAAGTTCTCAACTTTGATTCACCTCTTGTTCGGCTAGAATAGAGGTTTTACACATCACATGTGAAAAATTATTTTTTATAATTTTACATCCATGTGTGTGTGACTGGCACTTAAGTCTGCGCTACCTTCAGTTTCCCTTAACATTCTTGCATACTGACCAGTTGTGGGGGCTGTGCTGTAATGAAGACCGTATAAGGCAATCCTGAATTTTGTTTCTTTGTGGGGAATATTTTTCTCTTGCCAGATAGTAGTAAGATTATTTCTTTAATTCTTGAGATTCAAAATACTTGTAAAACTCACCTGGGATAGATTTCTTTCTTATAGGTAATATGAAAATAATGGTTAATGTATTTTCCTCATCAGATTTATATCCTTTTTATTTTAAAAATGTTTTCTTATAGTGTATCTCTGAACATTTCTCTTTTTTATGTGCTCTAGTTTCTCACTGGGACACATTGTTAATTTGTACTTTGAATTTCGTGCTTGATTCTCACTCTCCTTATCGCCTTACCCACCATTTTTATCTTTCATTCTTTCTGCATTCAGTTAGAACTTCTAAAATTTTCCTCTATCACTCGTTCAATATCTTGCTAAGTCATTTCTTTTTCAATGGAGATTTCACATTTCAGTGAAACAAAGTTGTTTTCACTTTTTTGTAGTCTTTATGTTCTTCAGTCACCGTCATGTTTAACTTAACCCAGTTTTCAGTCTACTTTCCTTTTCATTTTGATTTTTTTCCCTTGTGAAAAACTCTTCTGTAAAGGCCATGCTTCAGTGAAAGGCTTTATGTCAATGAAAACAAAAAACCATTTTTTAATTCTCTAGTGTGTTTTTCACTTATAATAAAAAACAACTTGCCCAGGTATTTGCTTTCTCCACATAATGTGGGGCTAGTTTTCTCATATGTCCCATGTTGCTTTTGCACAGTTTAATTATAACATCTGAACACAAAAAGATGCGCTTATGTGACTCAAGGATGGAACCAAGCATAGTGAGAAGCAAGCCAAGCAAGGTTTCCACAGTTCTTCAGCTTCTCAGAAGGCTGAAAGCCCCATTGCTTCCCCTTCCCTTGCAGACATATTAAGAATCTACATCTCGTTGTTACACTCATGACCCTCCCTGTATCCCATCACATCTGTGTGCACTGCACAGTCATTTTACACATGTTCATTCGGTCCATATTGGTAAGTGGTTGCCTGGAAAAGTGGGAGTGTAGGCCTGAGTGTTAAAAAACACATATGTATATGTAGGTACAGGTACACATGTATGGGCACACACTTTCCTACTCTATACTTCAAATATTGAATGAAGTACACTGCTATTATCCTAATTTCTTTCATCTTTAATATCCTCTTATTATACATCCCAAATATCTTAATTTGGAACTAACCTTGTTTCTCCTGTGTAGTCTATCTTATTTTCTATAAGATAAACTTGAACAAATATTAATCCACAAAATTCTATATAATCCAACTAGTCTATCTACTCTTTCTTCAGCCTCTTCACTCATGTGTGTGTGTTAGTCTCTCAGTTGTATCTGACTCTGAGATCCCATGGACTGTAGCCCAACAGGCTCCTCTGTCCATGTAATTCTTCAGGCAAGAATACTGGAGTGGGTAGTCATTTCCTTCTGCAGAGTCTCCACTTATAGTACAACACAGAGATGACAGTTACGGCTTCATTTTCACATGGACGTTACTCTACTTCTCTCAGATGAAAGCACACACAGCAATAGGACAGGGCTCAGCTTCTCCAAGGGTAGGGCAGGGTATGGACCCCCAACCTCTTCTATAACCAACCAGGAAGGTGATGTTACTCTGTTTCAAAGAACAAAGCACACAGAGATACTGACTGTGTTCCTCCCGCCCTGCCCATCAGCCCTGAGATTATAGAAAAACCTCTCAGGCTGGAGACTGCTTGACAGTGATCCATGACTTGAGTGTGTGTGCTTTTAAAGTTCTGTATAACTTGTTTCTGAACCTTTGTAGTGATTTTAATATGAAGTTGAGAGAAAACATACCGGGAATTTCTAATCTTTTTACCTTTAGAACTTGAAAGTTCTTTCCTCTAGTAGCATTAGTGATGTTTTATAAACAAGATGGTATTTCATCTCACAGGATAATATACTATATATTTCATTAAGTCTCACGTTATTTACAAAAGGATCTATACAAGGACACTTTTGCAAGAACAGACAGAGTACTACAATGATGCTTTGAAAATAAAGGATTTAGGCTCCAATTTGGCTTCAGTGTGCTATGATTCATTAAATTTTGTTCTCCTTAAATCATTTTAGAGAATACTGCCTGGCAGTAAAGGAGCTCTTCTGTGCAAAAGAATGGCTGGTGGTGAAGAAAAGACCCACAGGGGACTCTACAGATCCGGGATGCTTCTGTTCTCCATGCCAGACTGCAACAAATTCCCCAGCATGCACTGGGACCCAATGGCCTGTACCAGACTGCCATACTTAGGTAACAGAGTTCTCTTGAGACGTTGGAGGTTCAGAGAAATTTACCATTTTGAGGAAACTAAGGTGTGAATTTAAATCTCCTATCATTTCTAGGCATTTCTAATTTTTTTGTCTTTTGAGTTCTGCCTTCCTTCCATACCTAATAACAGAATCCTACTGCTGTCCTAATTGCACCAGTTACCAGCATAAGGATTTATTCCATTTGTTCTAAAAGAAATTAAAGAGTACTGTTCAGAGCTGTTGAAGATCTTACCTTACTTCATAAGCAGATCTGAGGACAGCTTGTAACATTTTTTGGAATGTGCAGAGCAATGGCTAAGAAACATCTCATATTTTGTCAGAGAAGTGGAATAAAGAAATAAAGTCCTCTTTCTTAGCCAAGGAAGCAGATTTTTCAACATGCAAAAATAAGCCACATGTTTGAAAATGCTGATCTCACGAAACAAAGCTGAATGGCTGCATGTTGCTTTAATGAACTTCATTTGTAAGGAACTGTGCGGTTAGCCCTAACAGCTGGATTCATTCCAAAGACGCAATCCTTTCACATTTGAATGCAAAAAATGTTTTCCCGTTGTATATTAAAAAGCTGAAAGGGAACTTGTATTTCTTAGCACTCTCTCACAGAACATAGGAGCTATCGAGATGTTCCTAAAACAAATTTTTATCCTTTCCCCTTCAGATTATAAAAAAGAAAACCTAACAAGTAAGTATTTTTGTTTGTACCCTTGAACCTTATGTGTATGTAACTGGATTCATGCATGCGTATTTACACCCATATTTCATGATGTCTAGGACAAAGTACAGTCTCTCTCTCTTAAAGGTTTTTCACTATACTCATCCAGGGTAGAATATGAAGGCAGATCATTGGCGATCCCAGTTTATAGCTGCTAATTAGGCCATGGGAGCACCATATTTAGTGAATGATATAAATCCTATTTCCATCCCAAAGTTATTGAGCAGCATTGTCCCTTCTATGGCCATAAAATAAGCCAATTTAAATGATCACCTTTTGATTTCACATTCATGATTTTTATATCACCTAAGTCTTTATAGAGGAAAAAAGTGTTTTGTGGCCTTGAAACCTTATGTGCAGGTAACTGGATTCGTGCCCGTGTACTTACATCCATATTTCATGATGTCTAGGACAGAAGTATAGTTTCTCTTAAAGTACAGTCTCTCTTCATTGAGCCAATTCATGCTCTTTCTTTGTGACAACTGATCCTTCTTTTGGAAGATAGGTGTTTTTTTAAAACAGCTAGTTTTAAGTATATAGTTTACAGGGTCAAATCAAATGGTTTTAAAGGAGTCATCTCAAAATCTCTAGGAAAGAATTCTGCAGTCTTATCTATAGACCTTCCCCAATTCAACAATGAAACTTGTAGGTACCCTTTTAGAAAAGCAGGGGGACTACTTGATTCAGGCTCTGGCACATGCTATTCCTTTTTTGTGGGATACTATCTCTCCTGACTCCCCTTACCCCCTTCCCCACGGCCACACCCACACATATGCCTTTGACCACTTACACCTACTCACTCTTAATATTTAACTTAAAAGTTACTCTAGAAAACCCAGCCAGAATGCTGAAACCTGGACTCGGGCTACCCTTGGATTCTCACAAGCATCCTTCTGCTCACCACTCTTGTAATACTCTTTACATTTTATTGTAATTATCTGTTTTCTAATTGCTTCCCAGCTGAGTACTTTAACATAGAGAGTTGTCATGTCCACCACAGTGTCCTTGACACTTAACAATGAATATTCATTTAATAAGTCCATTAATATGTGGATGAATGAGTGAATAAGACTCCTCTGATGTTCGAAGGCAAAGGATAAAGAGAGAAAACTGATGAGAGAAGAAAAAGATTAAAAGGAAAGAAACTGGAGACTCAAATTGATAATGTGGACCCAAAGAGATAATTGATATGCTCTAGGGAATTCGATCAGAAACAATAAACAAGAACTGAGAAAGTAAAACTCTCCTGAAAGAAGAAACAATTAAACCCATAAATAATTAAATGCATAAAATTCTTGTTGAACCTGTGCCAATTTTTCATCTTGAAAAAAAATCTTACTAAATCATCATGGCTTATTCTCTTACTATGCAATTAATTCCATTTTCTGATAGTATTGATAAAAAATTACCCTTATATATACTAATAAGGTTACATTGCCAATTTCATAAATTTCATTACATTCCTTCACATGTTAAATATGGTGAATGGCTCTGGTGAAATTTAGATACAATAATAGTCCCCTCTCTCTTCTAATGATTATTCCTAATTTTTATTAGCAGAAAGGTTAGCTCTCCCATTTAAATCCCCCTTCCCACTCATCTGGTGGCTCAGCTGGTAAAGAATCTGCCTACAATGTGGGAGACCTGGGTTCGATCCCTGGGTTGGGAAGATCTCCTGGAGGAGGAAAGGCTATCTACTCCAGTATTTTGGCCTGGAGAATTCCATGGACTGTAGAGTCCATGGGGTTGCAAAGAGTCAGACACGATTGAGCAACTTTCACTCACACTTCACTCCCACTCATCTTGGATTTATTTTTTAAATCTTTCAATGTCTCAGTCCAAAGAAAGTCAGAGCAGCTTTCAAACCATCACAGAGGAACCTGGGAAGTCTGTAATGTCCATCACTGCTGTGACGCTTGATGAGAAATGCTATCATTGGTCCTGCACAGATGTTTTATTTATTTTATTTTACTGCTGTGCTGAGTATCTTCTAGTTCTAGGTGCCTGCTGGAGTCACAGGGGTGACCAAACTCGGTCTCCATAAGCTTTAAAACCCACTTACTTAGCTGTTGGTGCTCAGGGAAAAATCACTGTGTCCACAACTAGACTAAAAAGTCATACATGGGCATCCCTTATAATCTCTGCTTTTACAAGTATCCTATTTCAAATGGCTTCAAGCACTGACAGCAATGCAAGTTCTCCTTTGACTTTGTATGTGTTATATTAATATAGCTCCTTCTATGAAATCATTGTGTGTGTGTGTGTGTGTGTGTGTGTGTTTTACTATATTACAGTTAATTGTTAATATTTCATTTAGGATCTTTTAAATCTATGTTCTATAATCTGTGTCTGCGCTTTTCTTCTGTGCTAACATTGGCAGGTTGTGATCTTGGTTTTATAACTTCCTGAAACAACCTGAAAGATTTTTCTCTTACTGGAACATATTATATAACTCTATCTCTTCTAAGACGGAAAGAATGTAATCATAATACTATAATGACTTAAATTTCCTGGTTATGACTATTTTCAGATTTTTTTATTCTTCAATTTGGTAATTAATATGTTTCTATCATTTCCCTCAAGATTTTAAAAATGTAACTCCATACTTATATATTACTTCATATTTGTTGACCTTTGAATCTATCGTTAAGATGACTTTATCATTCCTAATTTTGTATGTTTGTGCCTTTCTTTTTCTTTTAAAATTAAAATGCCACTGATTAGACTACTTTATAAATATTTATAAGACTATTGATCTATTTTTAAGTCTATCATTTGTGTTGTGTATTCTAACGTATTAATTTATGCTTGTACATGGCTGTTACTTTATCACCTGTTTTTCTTGTTTCTGTCGATTTTGTTTCTTTTCCAATGTCTTGAATTAGATGTTCAGCTCATTCACTTTCATTCTTTTAATCTAATGGAAGGAGATAATGCTATGAGTTTATCACTGAGCACATCTTTGGCCAAATCTCATAAACACTGTTAGGAAATTATTTTGTAATCTGTAACTATGGCTAATTTCTACTCTTTGATTGAAAGGTTATCAATTTTTTCTTTTTTTAATGTCCTATTGGATTTTATTTAATCTACTATTAATTGCATTTTGATCAAAGAATAGATCTGCATAATTTCTTCTTTTAAAATTTACTTGGATTCATAATCTTAGTAATTATGACCTGACAAAAAAGATTATATCTATCGGTATCCCACAAATATTTAAAAATAAATTTTACTCTCTTTTTAGGATACAAAGTTCATTCTTTACTATTAAGACATTCTTGTTGATTATTAAAATATTTTCTATCTATGTTGTCTTTACTCAATCAAATAAACGGATTTAAAATGTAATTGATAGTGTGGTTTTAATAGATATACAATGGACTTTGCACCCCATGAACAGAGAGATTTAATATACATCTTTTGGTTTCCCTGGTGGCTCAGATGGAAAAGAGATTTAGTGAGATTTAGTATGACATCAGGGGTTTTCCCAGTGGCTCAGATGGTAAAGAATTTGCCTGCAATGCTCAGGAGACCCAGGTTCAATCCCTAGGTGGGGAAGATTCACCGGAGAAGGGGAATGGCAACTCACACCAGTATTCTTGCCTGGAGAATTCCATGGACAGAGGAGCCTGGGCCAGGGTGTGGTGGGTGGGAGGTGGTGGTGGGTGGGTACAGTCTATAGGGTTGCAAAGAGTTGGACACGACTAAGTGACTAACACACATAGTTTCGGTTTCTAGCAGTAATACAGATTTTACCTTATTTGTATATTGCACTGACCTTTTTAAAAGGAGTTTGAAATGAGTTTGATTGTTAGATGAACCAGCTTTCTCATTGGGTCCTACTATTTCCATTTTCCACATTCTTCCATTTGTTTTTGTAAATCAACAATACACATGTATAAAAGCTCAGCTTCAGACAATCCTGACTTTAATTTCATAAAAATATTTTATTTAATAACAATTTCCATGATTGTTGTCAGGTCATAAACAATATGATGTGTGTAAAGAACACTAGCTCAGGATCTGCATTTGTCTTAGAAAAAACCTGTTCTTTCTGTGTCTCATCTTTAAAATTCCATGAGTCTATAAACTAGATAACTCAGACAGTAAAAATTCTGCCTGCAATGTGGGAGACCCAGGTTCGATCCCTAGGTTGGGGAAATCCCTTGGAGAAGGTAATAGCAACCCACTTCAGTATTCTTGCCTGGAGAATCCCAAGGACAGAGGAGTCAGGTGGGCTACAGTCTGAAGGGTACAAAGAGTTGGCCACGACTGTGTGGCTAACACACATAAGCTGGATTTACTTACAACTGGACCTCACTGGATTCTTACAATTGCACTTTACAGATATAAAACCAGGGAGAACTTGATACATAAACACATGGTCTTAAATTTAGTTTACTGATTGCTTGAATACAAAAGTTGCTTCTTAAAAGTTTAAGAATGAATAAAAACACTGTTGTTGACTTACAGCATTCCCGCCAATGACGTCCTCAAAGCCAAGTGTGGACATTCCAAATGCGCCTTCCTCCTCCTCGCCCTCCTTCTCTGTCTCACCTACGTACTCTATGACTGTAATCATCTCCATCATGTCCAGCTTTGCCATATTTGTGCTTCTTACCATAACTACTCTTTATTGCTGCCGAAGACGAAAACAATGGAAAAATAAGAAAAGGTGAGATTCTAGTTTAAATTAATCACTTACCACTTTAATATTTTTATTTATTTCACTGGAGATGGGAGGAAGCTGGAGATGGGAGGAAGGATATATACAGTCTCTTTATGATGCCCATTGCCTTATTTTAAAGTTAAGCACCTCCGTCACAATCTTTAAAAATGTCAATGACTTTTTGCATAGGATTCCTTGTCCTAAGGTTAGTTTCTTGCAGAAGATAGAATCTAAACCACAATTTGGAAGAATATGGTTGTTCCTGCTCCCCATTAGCTCCCTCAGCCCCACTGCCACTACCAGATTGGATGGGGACAAAATTCCTGACCAAAAAAAAAAAAAAAGTCTTTAGACTCCAATCCAAAATTCTTTGTTGCTCTAAAACAGAAGGATCTTTCATAAACTTAGCATAATTTGTTTTGTTTCCTCCTAAACTTCTATGTCTCCGTTGAACCCGAGTACAAAGCTCTCACCTGGTCCTCAGCTCATTATTGATCTTACTTGTCTTACCTGCAGAGAATCGGCAGCAGTAACCCTCACCACTCTTCCTTCTGAGCTCTTGCTAGACAGACTTCACCCCAATCCCATGTACCAGAGGATGCCACTCTTTTGAATCCCAAATTGCTCAGTCTGGAGTATCCCAGGAATAACATTGAATATGTGAGAGATATCGGAGAGGGAGCATTTGGAAGGGTCTTTCAAGCAAGGTAAAGTTGCCCACTTTAAAAAAATCTATCCACTAAAACACCTCGTGTCTGAACAGTTACCAGGCCATAAACTTGATGTCTATGTAATTATGTTTAATATTTATTATCAAATTAGCTAATCTTCACATCATCTACCTTATTGTTTTGGGTACTGTAGTTTGAGTCTTGATAATTTTCTCTCTTTGCTGAAAAATAGGGTTGTATTTATGGTGAGAATCTTTATAAAGTGTTCTGGTGATAAGCAATTTGCAAAATTGAATATTTTTCAGAAGAGAATTTTGTCAGACATTTTAAATCAATTTCTTGCATTGCTTTTAGTATTATTTCTAAAATCTCTTCCATTTTCAATTGCTATAGTCTTCACTTAAAATTTTCTTTGAACTAATGTTTCAGTTTAAGAACTCAGAGCCTGACATGCATAGATATTAAATAGATGTTCACAGAATGGCAAGACAGAAAAGGGAAAAGAATAATGCTAAAATGGAAGATAACAATGTGCTCAAGAAAGGAGTATGTATTAGGGCCAATGCTAGCCCAATTAATGTCTTTGTGTAAGCTGGAATAACATAACTTCTCTTCATGTAGCTCCACAGACACACAGCTTGGCCACAGAATGTAGACTTGGTTGTAATCACTGATTGTCACTTTGGCCTGTTGCTCTTGGGCAGGACACAACATTACCTCTACATATAGTGGCCCTAGTATGGAGGTTACATGATTAATGAAAATCTCATACAAATATTTATTGGGAAACCCCCCCAAAAAAATGAAGGGCTCCCCAGGTGGCAATAGTGATAAAGAACCTGCCTGCTAATGCAGGAGACGAAAGAGACACAGGTTTGGGTCAGGAAGATCCCCTGGAGGAGGGCATGGCAACCCACTCCAGTATTCTTGCCTGAAGAATCCCATGGACAGAGGAGCCGGAGGGCTACAGTCCATGGGGTCGCAAAAAGTTGGACACGACTGAAACTACTTAGCATGAATGCAAAACATTGAAAGGCACATTTGTAGGCCTTTAAATATAAAGATGAAAAAGTCACGGTTCCTGCCTTCTAGGAATTTAGATTCTAGCCAGAGATTAAGGGATTACAATGGTAATGATCATCTGGGCACTTCTGATTTCCTGTCATTTACAAATAATGCATCTTCAACCTTAATCTGTGTTGACAATAACACTAGTGATTTTTAACTGGAGTCAAGAAGTTTTAAGTGTGACCTGCTGTTGGCATCTTTCTTTGGTTCCATGGCTTTGGGAAAGGCTGCATGAGTCGGGGGGCGGGGGTGTGTGTACAAACATGGGTAGTTATCATGTGACTATGTGGAATACTCCTGATCTTTGATTTCTTGCTCAATAAATGTATCTCTCAGGGCTCCAGGCTTACTTCCCTATGAACCTTTCACAATGGTGGCAGTGAAGATGCTCAAAGAAGAAGCCTCAGCAGATATGCAAGCAGATTTTCAGAGGGAGGCAGCCCTCATGGCAGAATTTGATAATCCTAATATCGTGAAACTCTTAGGTATGAAACTCTTAGGTATAAGTGGAGAAATGTACGCATCAGAAAACAGAGACTTGCAAGTGTTTTCTCCTTTAAACTTCACTTCAGTTTTTTCTTTCATTCCTTGATCAGAGAGATGGCTCTGTTCCTCCCCATAGAATATTTTCTGTACCAGGGAGTAGAATATTTCCTTAAATCACATAAGTTCAAAAAATTGGAGTTTTAAAAATTTTCTGAGAATGTTTTGTCACTTCATTAACTTTCTTTTGCCAATTTTATATTTTAATTGTTCATTTATTTTATATAGTTCATATAAATATACCAATTGCTAAAGTCCCTAGAATTAAAGTAAAAGTAAGTAAAGTGAAGTCGCTTAGTCGTGTCCGACTCTTTGCGACCCCATGGACTGTAGCCTACCAGGCTCCTCTGTCCATGGGGTTTTCCAGACAATAGTACTGGAGTGGATTGCCATTTCCTTCTCCAGGGGATCTTCCCAACCCAGGAATCGAACCCGGGTCTCCCGCACTGTAGACAGACACTTAACCATCTGAGCCACCCTAGAATTAAATGCTAACCCCAAAAGAAGCAAGCCAACATAATAGTATTCTCATTTCCTTTCCTTTTTGAACAGAGACTTCTAATTTTTGCCTGAAAAAATAATGGAGTTAATAATCTATTTGTATGCTGGTGTGAAATTGTGACCATCTGACCTAATATTTCAAGTTGTCCAGTTTCCCTCTCAAATACAGAAAGATTTTAGAATTAATAAATGCCTTTCTGGTACAAATGCCTTTCTGGTAGCAAAGAGTCAGACACGACTGAGCGACTGAACTGAACTGAACTTTCTGGTACTAAATCTAAGGTTCTATTTATATTAACATTTTTTTCTTTCTGGAAAATAAATGTTTGTAAATTTACCTAAATGTTTAACTCTGGTAACCTGAATATTTCATCTGAGATCTTTGACTGTTTTTTCCCCGTTTTTCAAATTTCACAAAATAGTTTCTTTATCATCCTTCTTCAGAAAGGAAGCAGAAAAACAGAGCAATTGTATTACATACTCAAAGCAAACATCTATTCATAAATTCATTTGCTTAATATTTATGGAGTACTTGCTCGCCAGAAACATGGTAGGAAGAAGACTTAAGACATAATCTCTATTTTTAAAGGGATAAAATGTTGGAGGAAAAAAACCTCAGCTGAATGGATAATTATAACAGGCTGGTAGGTAGGATGCAGGACTAAGGATAAAGAATAATGGAAGGAAAATCTGATCCAGGAAAGCTCAGGCACAGAGGCCCCCTCAGAGGAGGGATAAATCAACTGAATCTTAAAACAGAAGTAGATGTTTACACAGAGAAAGGGGGTCAGGGTTCAACTATGATGCTGTCAACAGAAAACCAAGGCCCCACTTCTGATCTGGTCATTTGCTTTTGGACAATGTTTTCCAATGTGTACTTTAGAAATGCAACCTCTAACAAGGGGCCTGTTTTGGTTGCAGGAGTGTGCGCGGTGGGGAAGCCCATGTGCTTGCTCTTTGAATACATGGCCTACGGGGACCTCAATGAGTTCCTCCGCAGCATGGCCCCACACCCCGGACGCGGCCTCAGTCCCAGCGACCTGTCCCCGGGGTCACAGGCCTCCAGCCCCGGCCCCCCGCCCCTCTCCTGCGCGGAGCAGCTGTGCATCGCCAGGCAGGTGGCCGCGGGCATGGCCTACCTCTCCGAGCGCAAGTTCGTGCACCGCGATTTGGCCACCAGGAACTGCCTGGTGGGTGAGAACATGGTGGTGAAAATCGCCGACTTCGGGCTCTCCAGAAACACTACTCGGCGGACTACTACAAAGCCAATGAAAACGACGCCATCCCCATTCGCTGGATGCCCCCCGAGTCCATCTTCTACAACCGCTACACCACGGAGTCTGACGTGTGGGCCTACGGGGTGGTCCTTTGGGAGATCTTCTCCTACGGCCTGCAGCCCTACTACGGGATGGCCCACGAGGAGGTCATCTACTACGTGCGGGACGGTAACATCCTCTCCTGCCCCGACAACTGCCCCCTGGAGCTGTACAATCTCATGCGTCTGTGTTGGAGCAAGGTGCCTGCGGATAGACCCAGTTTCAGCAGCATCCACCGAATCCTGGAACGCATGTGTGAGCGGGCGGAGGGCAGTGGGGGTGTCTGAGGTCGAAGATGGACAAAGAGAAATCTCCAGTCTCTTCTCAGACTCTGGGAGCCGGAGGAGTGCAACGCCCGAGCCCCCAGGAGACCCAAATAGCAAAGAATGGTAGCAGACATGGGTACCATGCTGCTTATTTCTCAGAAAAAAAAAAAAAGACTGGGCAGAACTCCTGGAGTGGGTGGAAACTGGGTGAAGGGAAAGGCAGGCGAGAAAACGTGTCAGATAACCGGAGGTAACTACTCTTCCTCACGGGGAAAGTGTGTATTACATATTGTACCGGAGAGAATGCCTGCCTGTTCAGTTCCTGAATTAGCTGGCAGCAGAATAAGGCTCTGCTGTATTAAATTTTAATATGAACTGTGGTTGAGAGCTTCATTTTTAATAGAGTTCATTCCTGTCCATTAGGAAAGTAGTGTATCTTCCTGTAAGAAATTTAGCTCAAGCACAGAAAACTCCAAAGAAGGAAAAACCATTCATTGTCTCCTCACCCAAAGATGGGTGTTGGTTTTTTATTCAATTTCTTTCTTGAGTTTAATGCACACTTTTATATTTGTTTGTATTTGACAAAGTTGTGGTTTACTTTATTGATAGAGGGTTTCCAAGGAATAAAGTGATCATCAGCAAGGTTATATTCTTATTGTGATTTTTAGTTCTCTTTTTGTTTTTTAGAAGTTTTCCTTTGTGCACACGTGTCATGAATTTAATCTGCTTTATTCTTAGTTTTTTTTTTCTGAAAATGTCTTTTGTGTCTATTTACCTTTTTTTTTTGAAAACGTTATTGGTATCTTTTTCTTTGTCTCATCTTTCCTTATTTAGGACTTGGTTCCTTTTTGGTTGTTTGGCTATTTTTTCCTTTTATTTCACCTATGCAACAAACACCTTGGCAGAAATAGTAACTTTCTAAGTAATGTTGTGGACTGTTACATATATAGCTTTTGCAAAGTATATTACTACTACTATTTTCTTCTGTACCTGCTTTTGAAATTACCCATTTCAAAGTTGTAATTCATTAATTTTATTGCCACAGACTATTGTACAGTTTATACCATGGGAATTCACAAGATGCTCTTGTGACTGAGTTATTTCAAACTGATTTTGTTCATTCTGACTTTTTTTTTCCCTTCTAGAAACCAATTTGATAGGTAGCAGGATTAATATATGGCTATTCACCAAATTTCTGCATGACTATTCACTTGTCTTGTTACAGCTTATGATTCTTAAAAGAAAAAAGCAAGACAAAACAAAACCGTCTGAAACTCAGATTCTTGGTGCACAAGATTTCCCAGTGGAGTCCATACAATATATCTTTATCTGAGGTCAACATGGATGATATGAATTTCTTCCTGATGTTATATAACACAGATTCTCCTGAAAAGCAAATAAACGGGAAAAAGAAAATAGCAGTCTACTCTATGGCCAGTTTACTTTCATTCAACCTAACTGGTAGTAAGGACAGTGGAGAAATGGTCTGAATTCTTGAAAGTAGATTCTCCAGCTATCCTCCAGAGGGCTCTACCTAATATCTCCAATTGCACCTGCAAACAACAACTTTGTCACCTTTGCTAGAAAATCTGCAATGCTTTGTTTATAGTCATCACAGGCAACCAAGACAAAAACACAGTTTTCCCTCTCTTTCACCAAAGAAAACTCAATCAGTTTTACTTTCTAAAGCCCTCCTGCACACGCACCTCCGCTTTGAAGCGACCACCCACTGTTCAAACTCTATTGCTATCTCTTCTCTCATCTTTCTCCCATTTCAGGCCAGATAAGATTCCATGGGCTATGACAATACAAACTGACTCACAATTCTGATTTACAAATAAGGAAACCAGGAGTTAGGACTGAGACCTTGAGAGGTGCCTTCAATTCAAGTCGTGATTTGAGACAGTCATCCAAAGAGCTAGATGAGGAATGAGGTTGCAACATGAGTCTAAGACAGAAGGCCAAGAGGCCAGCAAAGCAGAAAACTTGGAGTGGACCGCCATCAAGTCTGGAACTTTCCTACAGACATCCATGGCGTGACACCTGTGTGTCTATAGGCTCTGAAAACTTCAAAGACATCTTCTTCCTCAGCTGACAGAGCTTTATTATAAAAGAAAAGCCATGAAGTCAGTCCAGTCTGAAAAGCTACTCTGTTGAAAAGCAGGGGGACTTCCCTGCTGGTCCAGTGGCTAAGACTCTGAGTTCCCAATCGCAGCGGCCCCAGGTTCAATCCCTGGTCAGGGAATTGGATCCCACATGCCACAACTAAAAGTCCCACTTGCTGCAGCTGAAACATGGCACAGCCAAATGAAAGAAATAAAAATAAATTTAAAACAAAGAAAAGGAAAGCAAAGTCAGGGTAGTGAGAGTTAGTTACTCAGAGGACTTGCTATGGGGCTGGTGCAGCCGAGGTTGTGTTGCGCTTCAGAGCCGGGTTTCCACTGGCCTGTTCTGTTGTCTGCCACTTTAAGCTTGCTTTGCTTCCCGCCCCACTGCAGGGTAACTGCCCTTACTTTCCCGTCTCTTCCTCATGCCTTCTACAGCCTCACAGATTCTCTGTCTGTGTGCCCTTTAGGCGTTGATGTTCAAGATCTCAAAGCAAAAATAATCGTAGATATATTGGTAAATATAGTGAATGAGTAAGTGGACAAACAAGCAACTATAATAGAACCCATCCAATTTTATTAACTATTTAAAGGAACTGAAAACTAAAATATCAACGAGAACATCATGATAATAATTGTAGTAATACTATCAGCTAGCATGTCTTGAATACTTACCACATATATTCTAGGGCCTCTAAATATATGTATTTATTTCAATTAAAGTAAATGTGTTAACTTAAAACACAATATCCCTGTGATGTTCTAGTATCATTATGCCCTTTTCTAGGTGAGGACACGGGCACAGAGAGGTTGTGTAACTGGCCTAATCACACAGAGCAGCAGAGCCTAGGTTGTGACAAGAGGTTGAATTCCCAGTCACCACACCAGGGTGCTTCTAATGATTCCAGAGGAAACAACTGAAACTCGATGACTCTGTGGAGGTGATTTATAATTTGCATCTGGTTTCAAAGCATACAGTATATCCCTTCTACTACTGATTTCCTACCCCAGTCTTTTCATTGAATAACAAAATGTATATTTTAGCATTGTAACTTTTATAAAAAAAATCAAACTGATGGAATGTATATATTTTGTGAGCTCTAAATGCATTTTTAGGCTATGTCAAGATTACTGTCTTATTTCCTTGGTGCTTGTCCCAAGGTTCTGTATCTCAGGGACGAGGGCCCTGTATTAACCAGTATTGTTTTCTTTTATAAATACAGATTTATTTTTCCATTGTAAAATCAGTGTAAAGATTTAAAAAAGAGATCAGGAGAGACATTTACAGGGCTGTTGTCACCAACGGACAGGACTGGCATCAGTAAAGCACCCGCAAGTGATATTAAGTGGCAGAATATTAAATCTGATGAGTTCCAGGGACTGTGCGTAGCGCCAAAAGAATGCATTTGCTGGTATCACAATTGAGCAGGAAAGGGGCCCTCCTTCCAGTCTGCAGGATATTATAAACCTGTTCTATGTCATTCACTGTATTTCTAAGAGTACAATTTAATTTCTGAATAATAATCCTTTCTTTGGATGTACCATAACTTAGCTATTTTCCTATTTTTAAAACATTTGGGTTTTTGAACTGAAAACATTTGAGTTTTTTCCAATTTTCACTATTACAAATAATACTGCATTGGCATCCTCATTTGCACATGCCATAATTATTTCCTTATAGAAATTCTAAGAAAGAGCATATCCAAGCCAAATGGCATGCGCAAAAGTAAGGCTTTTGTTATGTGTTTTCATATTATCTAGAAACACTGTTCCCATCTCTGCATTGTACAGGGGATGTCACAGCCCTAAACATATGCTGTCATACACAGAGAATTAATTCTCTGTTTTTTAGAAGGCTTTTGTCTACTTGATTATAAATAAAGATGATATCATTTTTATTTTTAAATTACTAATGAGATTGCACTTTCCTTGTTTCTAGGTCATTTTATAGTTCTTATTTTGGGAATCATCTATAAGTCATTTTTCTACAGCATAGTTCATTTTCTGATTGATTTGTAAGTCATTTTATTTAATAAATAGTAAACCTTTGTTATACTTTGCACAAAACAGAAAAATATGTATATAACTTTTATTTTAAAATAGCATTTGCTTTATTATTGAAAAAGCATATTTGTTTATTTTTTTGAAAAAAAAAAGCAATAATATACAAATAAAGAAAATGAAAAAACACCATTAGCGGTAACTAACATTAACTCATGATAAATATTGTTCCAGTCTTTTTCATGCAGGTAAGAAGGTAGATGAGTAGATGAGAGAGATATAGACAGACAGATAACCATTTTAATGAAAACAAGATCAGACTGTTGTATTGGTTAAAGCTTTGTTTTTACCAGAGTGTATCAAACATCTTCAATATCGACAAATATTCATGTCACATCACTTCTGATGATGAAATAATATTCTGTTCTATGAAGTTACAACTTACTTAACTATTATTCCAAGGTTGGAGATTTGGTTTGTTTCTGTTTTTCATTATAAAATACAGTATTTTTATAATCCTATAGTTAAATTTTGTGAGCATCCAGCTCGAGTGATTTCTTTATATATAACTCCTACACATAGAATTTCTAAATCAAAGGATATACTTTCAAAGCTTCTAGTACACTGACCAACTACCTTCTTGAATTATCAATATACAATCTTCAGCTAGATAACAGAGTCTTTTTCTTTCAATTTCAACAATATTGAGCATGAGCATTTTAATAATTTCTGGTATAACAGCTGAAGGTTTTTTTTTTTTTTTTTGTAGCTTATGCTTACATTTCTTTAAATAAGATAAGATTGAACATTTCTTCAGTGTTTTGAGGATAGTTGATTTACTCTGTGATTTGCCTCCTACTGTTATTTTTCTATTGGGTAGATTTCTTTCCTGCTACTTTATAAAAACATTGTATATATTAAGGAATTAAATTTTGTCGTACATGTTTCAACCACCTTTATCATGTTAAAAATGGACGCTTCTATTTGTCTTTTAAGATAGTAAAAGATTTTATTAATCAGGAAGGAATGTTGAACTTTCAGTCTATTGAGATGACTGTGGCTTTTTCCTTAATTAGTTACTATGTAGAAATGCAAGAATTGATTTTCTAATGTTGAAATATTGTTCTGTTCTGGGAATAAACTCTCTTTGGGTGTCATATCAGTCTTGTGATTTACTCCCAAATTTGATATATTAACATTTACTTGCATCAATATTTATAAATTCATGGAATTAAATTTTATCATTTTTTTCTCTGTTAGAGTTTGGTGTCAGTATTATCAGTTCAGTTTAGTTCAGTTAAGTCACTCGTCATGCCTGACTCTTTGCGACCCCCGTGAACCACAGCATGCCAGGCCTCCCTGTCCATCACCAACTCCTGGAGTTTATCCAAACCCATGTCCACTGAGTCAGTGATGCCATCCAACCATCTCATCCTCTGTCAACCCCATCTCCTCCTGCCCTCAATCTTTCCCAGCCATCAGAGTCTTTTCAAATGAGTCAGGTCTTCACATCAGGTGGCCAAAGTATTGGAGTTTCGGCTTAAACAACAGTCCTTCCAATGAACACCCACGACTGTTCTCCTTTAGCATGGACTGGTTGCATCTCCTTCCAAGGGACTCTCAAGAGTCTTCTCCAACACCACAGCTCAAAAGCATCAATTCTTCAGTGCTCAGCTTTCTTTATAGTCCAACTCTCACATCTATACATGACTACTGGAAAAACCATAGCTTTGAATAGATGGAACTTTGTTGGCAAAGTAATGTCTCTGCTTTTTAATATCCTGTCTAGGTTGGTCATAACTTTTCTTCCAAGGAGTAAGTGTCTTTTAATTTCATGGCTGCAGCCACCATCTGCAGTGATTTTGGAGCCCCCCAAAATAAAGTCTGACACTGTTTCCACTGTTTCCCCATCTATTTTCCATGAAGTGATGGGACCGGATGCCATGACCTTTGTTTTTTGAATGTGGAGCTTTTCGACAACCTTTTCACTCTCCTCTTTCACTTTCATCAAGAGGCTCTTTAGTTCTTCTTCACTTTTGGCTATAAGGGTGTTGTCATCTGTGTATCTGACGGTATTGATATTTCTCCCAGTAATCTTGATTCCAGCTTGTGCTTCTTCCAGTCCAGTGTTTCTCATGATGTACTCTGCACAGAAGTTAAATAAACAGGGGGACAATATACAGCCTTGATGTACTCCTTTTCCTATTTGGAACCAGTCTGTTGTTCCATGTCCAGTTATGACTGTTGCTTCCTGATCTGCATACAGATTTCTCAAGAGGCAGGTCAGGTGGTCTGGTATTCCCATGTCTTTCAGAATTTTTCACAGTTTATTGTGATCCACACAGTCAAAGGCTTTGGCATAGTCAATAAAGCAGATGTTTTTCTGGAACTCTCTTGCTTTTTTGATGATCCAGCAGATTTTGGCAATTTGATCTCTGGTTCCTCTGCCTTTTCTAAAACCAGCTTGAACATCAGGGAGTTCACGGTTCATGTATTGCTGAAGCCTGGCTTGGAGAATTTTGAGCATTACTTTTGGCAGAAAGTGAGGAGGAGCTAAAAAGCTTCTTCTTGAAAGTGAAAGAGGAGAGTGAAAAAGTTGGCTTAAAGCTCAACATTCAGAAAACGAAGATCATGGCATCTGGTCCCATCACTTCATGGGAAATAGATGGGGAAGCAGTGGAAACAATGTCAGACTTTGTTTTTTTGGGCTCCAAAATCACTGCAGATGGTGACTGCAGCCATGAAATTAAAAGGCGCTTACTCCTTGGAAGAAAAGTTATGACCAACCTAGATAGTATATTCAAAAGCAGAGACATTACTTTGACGACTAAGGTCTGTCTAGTCAAGGCTATGGTTTTTCCTGTGGTCATGTATGGATGTGAGAGTTGGACTGTGAAGAAGGCTGAGCGCCGAAGAATTGATGCTTTTGAACTGTGGTGTTGGAGAAGACTCTTGAGAGTCCCCTTGGACTGCAAGGAGATCCAACCAGTNGACCAACCTAGATAGTATATTCAAAAGCAGAGACATTACTTTGACGACTAAGGTCTGTCTAGTCAAGGCTATGGTTTTTCCTGTGGTCATGTATGGATGTGAGAGTTGGACTGTGATGAAGGCTGAGCGCCGAACAATTGATGCTTTTGAACTGTGGTTTTGGAGAAGACTCTTGAGAGTCCCTTGGACTGCAAGGAGATCCAACCAGTCCATTCTGAAGGAGATCAGCCCTGGGATTTCTTTGGAAGGAATGGTGGTAAAATTGAAGCTCCAGTACTTTGGCCACCTCATGCGAAGAGTTGACTCATTGGAAAAGACCCTGATGCTGGGAGGGACTGGGGGCAGGAGGAGAAGGGGATGACCGAGGATGAGATGGCTGGATGGCATCACCGACTCGTTGGACATGAGTCTGAGTGAACTCCGGGAGTTGGTGATGGACAGGGAGGCCTGGCGTGCTGCGATTCATGGGGTCGCAAAGAGTCAGACACGAGTGAGTGACTGAATGGAACTGAACTGGATGTCCCTCTTCTCCTCAGTCTACATGAAGGAATGAGTCTCCAGCCCACCTCTGGTTTGTGACCACAGAGTAAGAATGTCTATGTGGATAGAGCCTCTGAGTGAATAATTAGAAATACAAGTTGGAGTCAGAGCTTGGCTACTGGGACTTTCTGGTGTTCCAGTGGGTAGGAATCAACCTGCCGGTGCAGGGGACAAGGGTTTGATCCCTGGTGCAGGAAGATCCCACATGCAGCAGGGTAACTAAGCCATGCGCAGCAACTACTGAGCCCATGCTCTGGAGCCTGTGCTCCGCAGCAGGAGAGGCCACTGCAGCGAAAGGCCCGGCCACCTCTCTTTCAAGTCCTCGGTCTTTAGAGAGTGGAGGCATGTCTAACATTCTATCACAGCATGAAGTTCTCTTCATTAAATAATCATGCCCTCAAAGCTTTAAATGTTGTCTCCTTTTCACAACTTTATTATTTGTAATAGCAAGACCTAGAGGAATGGTGAAGTTCAATAATTCCTGATTGGAAATTGACACTGCCTGAATTCTATAATCTCCATCCATTCAGTTCAGTTCAGTTGCTCAGTCGTGTCTGACTCTTTGCGAACCCATGAATTCAGCACGCCAGGCCTCCCTGTCCATCACCAACTCCCAGCGTTCACCCAAACTCATGTCCATCGAGTCGGTGATGCCATCCAGCCATCTCATCCTCGGTCGTCCCCTTCTCCTCCTGCCCCCAGTCCCTCCCAGCATCAGAGTCTTTTCCAATGAGTCAACTCTTTGCAGGAGGTGGCCAAAGTATTGGAGTTTCAGCTTCAGCATCAGTCCTTCCAATGAACACCCAGGGCTGATCTCCTTCAGAATGGACTGGTTGGATCTCCTTGCAGTCCAAGGGACTCTCAAGAGTCTTCTCCAACACCACAGTTCAAAAGCATCAATTCTTCAGCGCTCAGCTTTCTTCAGAGTCCAACTCTCACATCCATACATGACCATTAACCATACCCAGAGAAAAGTTTGTTCTCAGACTCTTTCAGTCAGTAGCCAATCAGACTGAGCCACACTCGGGACACACACACACACAAAATGGCATGTACAGTCCTTTGAAAGAGCACAGATTAGATAAAGCTTACCCTTCACTAATAAAGATATTCATCAAAGTACCTGCAATAAAGTGGATCACTAGCTTAGTGTTTAAGCAACTCCCCCTGGAAAAACAGTTAACAAAAAAAGAAAAGGAAAAAAACTAAAAAAAAACCAAACACATAAAGTGTATTTTCAGTGCAAATTAATAGATTATATGGATGCATAGAATTAATGTAGGGTGTTATAGGAAAAGGAGTAATCAGAGAACAAGAATGAGTTCTTGTTGGGAAAAAAAAGATGATTGATCAGATTTAAAGATAGGTAATAGAGGCCAGAGATATCAGAGTTAACATTAGATTGCTGAAAACAAATTAGAATAAGCACACCAAGAATTCATTCATTAGATATTATTTAAGCATTTTCTCTGCTCTCTCTTCTGGCTTATATCCAGAAACTGGGGATATAAGAAGCAAACAAAGCCCTGTTCCCATAGAGCCTCCATTCTAGTAGAATTATTACAGAATTTAGAGCGACTAAAAGACATTTTTCCTGTGGTACGTATGGATGTGAGAGTTGGACTGTGAAGAAGGCTGAGCACTGAAGAATTGATGCTTTTGAACTGTGGTGTTGGAGAAGACTCTTGAGAGTCCCTTGGACTGCAAGGAGATCCAACCAGTCCATTCTGAAGGAGATCAGCCCTGGGATTTCTTTGGAAGGAATGATGCTAAAGCTGATGCTCCAGTACTTTGGCCACCTCATGCGAAGAGTTGACTCATTGGAAAAGACTCTGATGCTGGGAGGGAGTGGGGGCAGGAGGAGAAGGGGACGACCGAGGATGAGATGGCTGGATGGCATCACGGACTCAATGGACGTGAGTCTGAGTGAACTCCGGGAGTTGGTGATGGACAGGGAGGCCTGGCGTGCTGCGATTCATGGGGTCACAGAGAGTCGGACATGACTTAGCGACTGAACTGAACTGAAAAGACATTACGTGAACATAAGAGCAATGCTCAGTAATATGAATAATAGATGATGATGGCCGAACATCTTATAATTAAGTCTGTCAGGAATCTACAGAATACATGAAGAAAACAATAGAAGAAATTTTATCTGAGCTAACTGAGGTTTACATCAGAAAGGCTCACTGAATCCTGAGAAGAAATGGTAAAGAAGCATTCAATATCAAATTTAAAAACACATGTTAAAAAGCATTATTAGGTGCACGCTCAGTCATGTCTGACTCTTTGCAATCCTATGGACTATAGCCCACCAGGTTCCTCCGTCCATGGGATTTTTCTGGCAAGAATACTGGAGTGGGTTGCCATTTCCTCCTCCAGGGCATCTTTCCAACCCAGAAATTGAACCCATGTCTCCTGGGTCTCCTGTATTGCAGATGGATTCCTTATTGCTGAGCTACTGGGGGGAAATTGCTACATAATGATAGATTTAATTCACTAGGAAGATCTTTTTAAATACTCTCTAAATATTTTATTAGAGAATATTCTAGTAAAATAGCCTCAAAATACATAAAGTAGAAATGGATAAACCCCACCACCAGCCAGAGGAAAATACACTATCAAGTAGACCTCCATACATCTTTCTCAATTATGGACAGAAAAAGCAGAAACCAGCAAAATATCAAATATATTAAAATATAATGAATATGGTAGACCTAAAGAAAACATGAAATTCTGCATTAAACTATTAGAAAATATGATTTATTCTCAAGCCTACCAAAGACATTTAGAAAAAAAGATACTAAGATAAAGACTCCTGACTTCCGAATTCTAATCCTGCACTTAATAATGATGTTGCAGTTTGGCATCATTTATCACTCCTACAACACTCTATGCTAGAGATAACTGAGCAATGTTTAAAATTTTATTATGAAAAAGATTATTACTCAAGAATTATAAACTTGGCCAAAAAAATGTTCATATGAGAGGAAAAATGAAACGCGGTTTCACATGTACAAAGTACGCCTCCAGGAGGGAAAATACCATTCATGGAAGTCCAAAGAAAAATGATCCAGCACAAATAAGTAAAGAGAGAGGAAGATATAGTATAAAAAAACACCAATACAGTATAATAACACATATATATAGAATTTAGAAAGATGGTAACAATAACCCTGTATGCGAGACAGCAAAAGAGACACAGATGTATAGAGCAGTCTTTTGGACTCTGTGCAAGAGGGCGAGGATGGGATGATTTGGGAGAATGGAACTGAAACAGGTATAATATCATATGTGAAACGAATTGCCAGTCCAGGCTCGATGCATGAGACAGGGCGCTCAGGGCTGGTGCACTGGGATGACCCTGAGGGATGGGATGGGAAGGGAGGTGGGAGGGGGTTCAGGATGGGGAACACATGTAGACCCGTGGCGGATTCATGTCAATGTATGACAAAACCACTACAATATTGTAAAGTAATTAGCCCCCAATTAAAATAAATAAATTTATATTAAAAATACATAAATAACATTTGCCCAGAAAAGAAATTTAAAAAAATTAAAAAGCCCAATGTGCTATATGATTAGCAAAGACCACTTTCCAAGGACTTGTTGGCATATGGTAGCAAAGATCTTTCAAAAAAAACTCACTATGAAAAAGATCTGAAAATAAACAGGCAGATTTTTAATAGATGGAGAATTTCAGAGAAAAGAGTCGGAAGGAAGTAAAACTAATACACTTCTGAACTTGGAAAAGAGAAACATGTATTTTTTTATTAATATTAGTTAATAGGTCTTAAAAATATTTTTAAACATATAACTTCAAAGAGATTAGAAAAGCATTATAATTTCAAGATGGAAAATTAGAACAAAGAAAAATAAGGATATATAAAAGCACAATAAAGAAAAATAAAAAGAATCAACTAACTCACTCTATTATACAAAACCTCATGGAATGAAGAGTAAAGCAAAACTAAATGTTCACTGTTTATAAACTGCACGTGCATGCACGTTCAGTCGCGTCCGACTCTTTGCAAGCCCATGGACTGTAGCTTGCCAGGCTCCTCTGTCCAGCAGGTTTTCCAGGCAAGAATACTGGAGTGGGTTGTCAGTCCTCCTCTAGAGGATCCTTCTGACCCAGGCATCGAACCTGTGTCTCCTGCATTGACAGGTGGCTTCTTTCACCACTGAGCCACCCGGAAAGCTCCTATAAACTGCATGCCCAAACCAAAATAATGCAGAGCTGGAAAACGAATAAAGAAACAGCAGGCCTAGAAATACTAACATTTGGAGAAGTCTAAATTCAAACAAAAAATTCTGTGCTATCAAGTTGATATAAAAAAATGGTCCAACAATGTCTAAGCCATACACATTTAATTTGGCCAAAATCACAATAAAAATAGGACACAGTAGCAAGCCATCTTAATGTGGTACCTAAAGTGAAAGAGGATAGTTTATATTAAATTAGATATACCAGTCACAAATTTAATTAGAAAGAAAATATAGATCTCTATCTAGCAAAGAACTCACTTTTTCAAGTTACTTTGGGATTAGACACATTAATTCTAAGTTGTAAATAGAAAAAATGTTCAAGAAACATTTTGGAATGTTGGAAACATTGGAAAAATATTGACATAGGAATAGTATGAGAAACTTTCATGCATCTTATATAAAACTTTTAACATTGTAATAATTAAAACAAATATTAAATTATTATAAATTATTTAACTGAGTTGAAACCAACAGACTTTTTTTTCTTTCTCATCCTTTCTCTTTCTCCATGTGCATGTATATTTATAAAGCATATATTTGTACATATATGAATAACTCCACAATTAATGTTACAAAGGTTGACTTTATTTAAAAAAAAAAATAAAGGTACATCTTCACTTCCTACCATACACTTAAAAACTGCAGTAAGATTGAGTATTTTACCACTAAAAATATTAGAAGCACAAAATAAATGGAACAAAAGGTGTCCAGATACATTTATAAAATGATGGAGGACAAAATATTTCTAATCTTGTCATAAAATTCAGAAACTATAAATGAAACTAATACAGAATTGTTTAGGGGAAAATGAATATAGCCAAAGACATTACATTCAAAGCTAGGAAAATTTAGCTTTGATATGTAAAAGACAAAAAAAAGACAAAACATTAGTGTAACAACTTCCAAATTAAAATGACCAGCAACTGAAAAAGGGTATGCAAAGAAAAATAAGAAACTTATGAAAAAAACATCAATCTCATCAGTAAATGAAGAAATAAAAATTAAAATTAAAGTTAGAAATGGTTAAACACCTACAATTTTGCTAAGAATCAAAAGATGCCTTAGGACCAATACTTACGAAAGCATGGGGGAGGCTCTCTAATAACTGGACATCTTCATGGACATCCAGTTAAGTAGAATCAAAAATTGAATGCCCATATTCAATTGTTGCATCAGCAATTTAACTTCCAGAAAGTTATCTTATGGAAGTAGAAAAGTGTGGAAAGATCCATAAGGATTCCAGCATTTTTTAAGGATTTTGGAGTTTTTTATTCCAGCATTTCTATTCCAGTTAAATGTTCACCAAACATTATTTTAATTACAGTTCATGCACTCAGTGGATATTAGGCAGCAGTTTAAAAGCTGAGATACATGTATATCCACGTGCATGACAGCCGTCCAAAACAAGGGAGAAAAACAGTTCTAATATGTATGCCATGATCCAATGTTTGCCTTACAAAAATGCCTTTTACATATTGGAGGTGCAAAAATGTAACTTTCTTGATAACTGAATTTGATCTTCTGAGGTTCTATTTCCATTCAGTGGTAGAAAAAAAAATCACTCACTCATGCGGAGTAACTTAGAAGTTTAGTTGATTGAAGCTTAACTCCGTTTGCTTTGGAAAACTTCTCCATTTTCTGCATTTTTTTTCTTGGAAACTTCTCACCTAAGAGGAAACTCATGGAATTCCTGGCATTGGAAATAGGAGGTGTGTCTGTCTCTGAGACCTGTAATGATTCCAGGCTTATCCCACCTGGTGTCTCAGGACTGACACCAGATACAAGCCAGTCATGCCTTGCTTTTGTGCGTCTGCGGTGTGCCCCACTGCTGTCTGTGGTTCTGACAGGTACTCAGGCCATGAATTCCTGTGCATTCTATCTCCTCCATCCCCAACCCTGTCTCTTCCCAACCATCAGGTTACTCAGCAATTTGTGGAATATAACATGACTTTTGGGGGGATGATAGTGCCAAGTGATTATTTTTTAGGAGATAAAAAAGCATGACTCTCATCCAAAACTAAAATGACACATGGCAAATATTTCATGTAGCTCATTAATTCATGAGGGAACCAGTAAGACGTTACAACCCAGTAAAAAAGGAAAATTGAAAGAGTAGGATCTGGAATTCTTCCCATCAGTATTAAGCTGGAGCAGGGCAACTGCCACCAGGAGGCTCCAAACGACAGTAGGGATGCAGCAGCTTTGAGCCATGCAGCAAACCCAGGAAATCTCAGAAGGTTCCCCGCAGCTTGTCTTAATCATTTCATTGACCTTTAAATAACCTGATACTGCATTGAAAGTAATTACATTTGTTGGACTTCAGTGTTGGGATTTACAATATTTGGTTGAGTACTGTCTTATTTCTCTTAAATCTGAACTTATTCAACATCCAAATATGCAAACATCTGACTACCTTTATTATGTTCTCTACTATAGTAGTTTCTCAGCATTTACATATTGAAGAATTATTTTATTGTAAATTAGCTTCCTTTCATATGTTTTCCATTATATTACAGCTACAGAATTAAGAATATTGATTTAAAAAAAGAAAGAAATATGAACTAGGTAGATTACATTACTAAGAATCTCATTTCAGGACAGTAATAATTTTTTAAACTAAAAATTGTTATTAAAGGTAGGCACTGGCTCTGATAAAACTGAGAGCTGCTATATTGCACCATTCTGCTGCTTCTATCAGAGAAGGCGATGGCACCCCATGCCAGTACTCTTGCCTGGAAAATCCCATGGACGGTGGAGCCTGGTGGGCTGCAGTCTATGGGGTTGCAAAGAGTTGGACACGACTGAGCAACTTCACTTTCCTGCATTGGAGAAGGAAATGGCAACCCACTCCAGTGTTCTTGCCTAACTAAGAATCTCATTTCAGGACAGTAATAATTTTTTAAACTAAAAATTGTTATTAAAGGTAGGCACTGGCTCTGATAAAACTGAGAGCTGCTATATTGCACCATTCTGCTGCTTCTATCAGAGAAGGCGATGGCACCCCATGCCAGTACTCTTGCCTGGAAAATCCCATGGACGGTGGAGCCTGGTGGGCTGCAGTCTATGGGGTTGCAAAGAGTTGGACACGACTGAGCAACTTCACTTTCCTGCATTGGAGAAGGAAATGGCAACCCACTCCAGTGTTCTTGCCTGGAGAATCCCAGGGACGGGGGAGACTGGTGGGCTGCCATCTATGGGGTCGCACAGAGTCAGACACAACTGAGTGACTTAGCAGCAGCAGCTGCTTCTATGGACCTTTGCTCTAGACATTAAGGAGGGAAAATATCTTTAATAGTGACAGTGACATTGGGTTTTAGTTAGGTTTGTCTTCAGCATAATGGGAAGTCCTGGAACTCTTCCTGTTTAATGGCCTGGGTGGGGCCAATGACCCACTAGGACAGGTGATACTGGAAGGTGATACATGCCATTTCTGCTCCAATATACTTGTATAAATGAATGCTGTGAACAATTAGTATACTTCCTAATGATTATTATTTTGATAGCAGTTCCAAAACTAAAATATGGTAATTTATCTTCATGTATGGATATCAATATTCTGAATACATCATTCTTTTCTCTATTACTCTCTTTGAAATGGTCATTTAAATTTTACATAGTAATTTAAAGTAAACAAAATCTAATAGATCGCTCCAAATCTGAATTCAGGGTTCATGGTAAATTTGCATCTTCAAAATGCACAAATGTTTGCATGAATGAAGCATTCAACTCATGTGTCCCCAAATAAGGCAAGGATATGAGAAGAAAAGAATTAACAAAGATAGGATCAAGGATTACTAAATTCATATATAAGAAGACAGTAGGAAGAATAATAAAACCCAAGAGCTGTTGCTTGACATCCTCCACTAAAGCTAATAAATAGAGGAAACAGAAGAAATATCCATACATTCATAGTAAGAAGGGACTATGCAGTGGTGGTTTCAGTCACTAAGTTGTGTCTCACTCTCTGCCACCCCATAGACGGGCTCCTCTCTCCTGGGATTTCCCAGGCAATACTGCAGTGGGTTGCCATTTTCTTCTCCAGGGGATCTACCTGACCCAGGGATCAAACCTGGGTCTTCTGCTTGGCAGGAGGATTCATTACCACTGAGCCACCTGGGAAGCCCAAGGTGGAATAGCCGAGAAGGGACTATAACAAACACAAAAGTGGTATTTTCTTTTAAGCAATATGTTTTAATAAGAAAACATATTAACATGCACTCAGCCCTATGTTCAGGGGTAAACAGATCTCCCTGTAGGTATATCAGAGGTAGCAACTACCAAACACATCTATAAGTGAACTCATATTCTTCTCCCTGCCTTCACCCCAAATATGTCCCTTATCTAAATTTTCCTCTTAGTAAATGGCACCACTATGGCATCTGGCCCCATCACTTCATGGGAAATAGATGGGGCAACAGTAGAAACAGTGTCAGACTTTGTTTTTTTGGGCTCCAAAATCACTGCAGATGGTGACTGCAGCTGTGAAATTAAAAGGCGCTTACTCCTTAGAAGAAAAGTTATGACCAACCTAGATAGTATATTCAAAAGCAGAGACATTACTTTGCCGACTAAGGTCCGTCTAGTCAAGGCTATGGTTTTTCCTGTGGTCATGTATGGATGTGAGAGTTGGACTGTGAAGAAGGCTGAGCACAGAAGAATTGATGCTTTTGAACTGTGGTGTTGGAGAAGACTCTTGAGAGTCCNGGTGACTGCAGCCATGAAATTAAAAGGCGCTTACTCCTTGGAAGAAAAGTTATGACCAACCTAGATAGTATATTCAAAAGCAGAGACATTACTTTGCCGACTAAGGTCCGTCTAGTCAAGGCTATGGTTTTTCCTGTGGTCATGTATGGATGTGAGAGTTGGACTGTGAAGAAGGCTGAGCGCAGAAGAATTGATGCTTTTGAACTGTGGTGTTGGAGAAGACTCTTGAGAGTCCCTTGGACTGCAAGGAGATCCAACCAGTCCATTCTGAGGGAGATCAACCCTGGGATTTCTTTGGAAGGAATGATGCTAAAACTGAAGCTCCAGTACTTTGGCCACCTCATGCGAAGAGTTGACTCATTGGAAAAGACCCTGATGCTGGGAGGGATTGGGGGCAGGAGGAGAAAGGGACGACCGAGGATGAGATGGCTGGATGGCATCACGGACTCAATGGACGTGAGTCTGAGTGAACCCTGGGAGTTGGTGATGGACAGGGAGGCCTGGCGTGCTGCGATTCATGGGGTTGCAAAGAGTCGGACACGACTGCATGACTGAACTGAACTGATCATGCTTCCCTGGTGGCTCAGAGGGTAAAGAGTCTGCCTGCAATGTGAGAGACCCGGGTTCCATCCCTGGGTTGGGAAGATCCCCTGGAGAAGGAAATGGCAACCCACTCCAGTACTCTTGCCTGGAGAATTCCCATGAACAGAGTCTCATGGGCTAGCCCATAGGGTCACAAAGAGTTGGACATGATGGAGCAACTTCACTGTCATCATGCTTAATCCAGAGGATTTTATTTCATTTCCCCTTATAATCCACACCCCATCAAATTGCTTTTTTACATGTATCTAAAATAGCCCACTTCTTTTCATCTACACCAACACCCTCATCTAAGCAAATATCATTTTTCACTTCAGATTTGTTAGTAGCATCCTACTGGTCTCCTTTCATTCATTCATGCCCCCATCTAAACTATCACCCAATCAGCTCCTGATTTCCCTCCTTGCCTAGAAACCATTGAGTAGCTCATTGCTCTTAGAATAAAGGAAAAATTCCCTAGGACGAATGATAGGGTTCTACTTAATATAGTTCCTAATCATCATCCTGATTCTAGCCCCCCCCTTTGTTTTCGTGCTCCATGTATACATTCTTTCATGTACTTAAGAGCATGCTTTAAAAGTTTTACCCATGACCTACTGTCAACGTTTCCGTGTCCCTTTTTCATCTGGGTAACTTCTACACAGTCTTCAGCTGTAAACTTGAAAGTCACTTTCTCAGAGGAGCCTTGTTTGCTGCCCCTTCCCCTTTTCAGACAAGGTTCAGTCCCCTTCCCTTATAAAATTCATCTCATTCATAATAATTACTTTACTAGTAAGCTTACTGTAGGCTCTGTGAGAGTAGGCACAGGATTGAACTTTGGGGACCGCAACAGAAGAAATGATTCAAATAATATACTCTAATAACACCAAAGTCAACGTTTCCGTGTCCCTTTTTCATCTGGGTAACTTCTACACAGTCTTCAGCTGTAAACTTGAAAGTCACTTTCTCAGAGGAGCCTTGTTTGCTGCCCCTTCCCCTTTTCAGACAAGGTTCGGTCCCCTTCCCTTATAAAATTCATCTCATTCATAATAATTACTTTACTAGTAAGCTTACTGTAGGCTCTGTGACAGTAGGCACAGGATTGAACTTTGGGGACCGCAACAGAAGAAATGATTCAAATAATATACTCTAATAACACCAAAAAAAAAAGACAATGTGAAATTTCCAGTTATCATAAATGTGATCTTCAAGGCTGCTGGTGGTGCAGACATAAGAAAGGGAGAAAAACAGTATTGGAAATTAGGAAGGGATCCTTTTTAAATAGCGGCAGAACGTTTAGTAACACTAACACCTACAGGAATGTGGAAGAATTTTTAAAATGTGCCTACAGGATGGGTAGTTTAACTAAGGAGATCTCCAGGTATAGTACTGCAGATTTTGCCTGTGTTTTTATAGACATTTATAGTAAAATGCAACAGGAGAGAGATGAACTAAAGAAAGGATTGTTAAATATAAAGAACCCAGAAATTGTTTGGTTTGAAACCTATCAATTTCTAAAAATAGTAAAGAGTGCTAAGTAAAAATGACTTTGGGCAAAGAACAAATTGAGGACACTGTCAGGAAAACATGGTCTAAAGATGAAGCTAAGTCTATGACCATATAGTATTTTCTTCATATTTCAGAAACCCTTAACTAGATGCCTCTAAGAACCAGCCAAACAGGACTTCTAAAAAATGAAAGCATTATCCTTGCTATAAACATGTATAGGTTTGTCTGTGGATGCAAATTTTCAGCCTTTGGGTAAGTACCAAGGATCTCAATTGCTGGATGCTAAGAATGTGTTTAGTTTTGTAAGAAACACCAAACTGTCTTATAAAGTAGCTGAACCATTTTGCATCCCCACCAGCAATGAATGAGAGTTCCTATTGCTCCATATCCTTGCCAGCATTTGATGTTATCAGTCTTTTAAATTTTTGCTATTCTAATAGAGGAGAAGGCAATGGCGCCCCACTCCAGGACTCTTGCCTGGAGAATCCCATGGACGGAGGAGCCTGGTAGGCTACAGTCCATGGGGTCACCAAGAGTTGGACACGACTGAGCAACTTCACTCATTCTAATAGGTATATGGATAGCATCACTGACTCAAAGGACATGAGTCTGAGTAAACTCTGGAGTTGGTGAGAGACAGGGAGGCCTGGCATGCTGCAATCCATGGGGTCACAAAGAGTTGGGCATGACTGAGCAACTGAACTGACTGACTGATTGAATAGGTTTATAGTGGTATCTTATTCTTTTACTTTGATTTTCCTTAATAATATATGATGTTGAGCATCTTTCTGTATGTTTGTTTGCCGTCTATATATTTTCTTTAGTGAACCATCAGTTCAGGTTTTTTACCAATTTTAAAAAAATTGTACTTTTAAAATTATTATTGTTTAATGTTGAGTTCTTTGTATATTTTGGGAAAGAGTGCTTACCATCATCTTTTGCCAGTATTTTCTCTCACTCTGCAGCTTGTCTTCTCATTCTCTTGACAGCATCTTTCAAAGAGCAGATACTTCTAATTTTAATTGTCTAGTTTATCAATTATTTCTTTCATGGATCATGCGTTTAGTGTTGTATCTAAAAAGTCCTTGCCAAACTTGAGGCCTTTTAAAGCTTTTTTTTTAACCTTTGTTAACTTCCAGATTTGTAGTTTTACATTTTATATTTATGTCTTTAATCCGTTTCAATTCTTGTGAAGAGTATAAGTTCTGTGTTTAGTTTCATGTTTTTACATGGGGATATTCAGTTGTTCCAGTACCATTTATTTAAAATACTACATTTGTTTCATTGTATTGGAACAAATCTTTGTTCCCTTCTCAAAGATCAGTTAACTATGTTTGGGCAGGTCGACTTTTAGGCTCTCTATTCTGTTCCATTGAGCTACTTGTCCAGTAATTCACCAGTATCAGACTGTCTTGATTTTAAAGTTAGATAGTGTCAGTTCTCCAATTTTGTCCTTCTTAATTATTGCATTGGTTATTCTGGGTCTTTTTCCTCTCCATAAAAACTTTAGAATCTGTTAATATCTATAAAATATCTTTCTGGGATTTGGGTTGAGACTGCATTCAATCTACAAATCGATTTATGAAAAACTGACATCTGACAATATACACAAACTTGGAATATCTTTCCATTTATTTAGTTTTCTAACTTTTTAATCAAATTTTTTAGTTTTTCTCATATAGATCTTGTCCATGTTTTGTTAGATTTATATCTAAGTATTGAGTTGGTCAAAAAGTTCATGTGAGTTTTTCCATAAGATTATGGAAGAAACTTTTTGGCCAATCCAGTATTTCATTTTGGAGAAGGCAATGGCAACCCACTCCAGTACTCTTGCCTAGAAAATCCCATGGACGGAAGGGCCTGGTGGGCTGCCATGGGGTAGCACAGAGTCAGACACGACTGAAGCGACTTAGCTTCCATGGTGTCGCGAAGAGTCAGACACAACTGAGCGACTTCACTTTCACTTTTCACTTTCATGCATTGGAGAAGGAAATGGCAACCCACCCCAGTGTTCTTACCTGGAGAATCCCAGGGACGAGAGAGCCTGGTGGGCTGCCGTCTCTTGGGTCGCACAGAGTCAGATACAACTGAAGCGACTTAGCAGCAGCAGCAGCAGCATTTCATTTTCTTTAGCACTAATGTAAATGGCATTGTTTTTAACTTCAAATTCCACTCGTTCATTGCTATCAGAAGGTGATTAACTTTTGCACATTAATCATAACACCTTTCTAAAATTGATTAGTTTTTTGTCGATTTGTTCAGATTTTCTATGAACACATACTATCTGCAAACACAGTCCATTGTATTTCTTCCTCCTTCACATCTTTTTTCTTGGCTTAGCACACTAAAATAGTAATTTTTTCTTCTACTTACTTTGATTTTAATTTGCCCTTCTTTTTTATTTCCCTAAAGTGGATGCTCAGATGAAGGTGATTAACTTTTGCACATTAATCATAACACCTTTCTAAAATTGATTAGTTTTTTGTCGATTTGTTCAGATTTTCTATGAACACATACTATCTGCAAACACAGTCCATTGTATTTCTTCCTCCTTCACATCTTTTTTCTTGGCTTAGCACACTAAAATAGTAATTTTTTCTTCTACTTACTTTGATTTTAATTTGCCCTTCTTTTTTATTTCCCTAAAGTGGATGCTCAGATGATTAATTTCAGATCTTACTTCTTTCCTAATATATACATTCACTGCTATAAATTTCCCTCTAAGCACTGCTTTCACTACATCCCACAAATTTTGAAAGGTTGTATATTCTTTTTATTTAGTTCAAGATACTTTTAAATTTTCCTTGAGATTTATTCTTTTATGCATATGCTATATAGAAATTCTTTACATCTAAGTATTTGGGGAGTTTCCACCCAAACTTTTAAAGAAACTGATAGCATCTAGTATTGGTGAAATATTCTCATACATGTGGGACCATAAACTGATATGATTTTGGGGGGTATGTTTTCTGCTATTCTCTACAAAAAAAAAAAAATTAATGTACATTCCCTATGATGCAGAAAAGCTAAACAATTAGAAACCTAACATTCATAAAAATTTAATACTGTTTATTAGTTATTATAAGCTATGTTGCAATGACAAATGAACCACAATCTTACCATACACACAGTAAATGTTTATTTCTTGATCATGCTATACATTCATTATAAGTTGGCAGGGAATTTGCGCTACAGAGTCATTCCAGGTCCCAGGCTCATGAGGACATCATTCTCTTCATGCTCACATCTCTGTGCTTGGCTTTCAGGGAGAAAAAGACCTGGAGAGTAGCACAGGAGCTTTTTACTTCCTCCGCCTGGAAACGACACTGCTCAACATCTGCTTACAGGCTACTGGCCATGACGCGTCACAGGACCTGCTGAACAGAACTGTAGTCTTCCCACAGCCCAGGAAGGAGAATGCAAGACATGAATGGGTTCTAAACATCTCTACCTCAGCTATACAATTAGGTAGATACATATTTATCAAATTTGGATCTATCTCTCTAATGTACTGTCAAAAAAAAAAAAAAAAACCACCACCACCAAATACGCTATATTTAGCTAACTTCATTTTGTGAAAAGAAAATCTCCATGTTTCTGGAATAATATTTTCAGTTATTAAGTTCTACTCTTTTATTCCTCCCCATTTTCTTGCTTTTCTTTCTTTCTACTCAGACAGGTCAACAGCTCTGGTGTTTCCTCTGGTGATGACAGCGGACTCAGATCAGATCAGTCGCTCACTCGTGTCTGACTCTTAGCGATCCCATGAATCGCAGCACGCCAGGCCTCCCTGTCCATCACCATCTCCCAGAGTTCACTCACTCACGTCCATCGAATCGGTGATGCCATCCAGCCATCTCATCTTCGGTTGTCCCCTTCTCCTCCTGCCCCCAATCCCTCCCAGCATCAGAGTCTTTTCCACTGAGTCAACTCTTCGCATGAGGTGGCCAAAGTACTGGAGTTTCAGCTTTTAGCATTAATCCTTCCAAAGAAATCCCAGGGCTGATCTCCTTCAGAATGGACTACGGACTCCGAAATCTGGATCTTCAGTCCTGAGAATGTATGCTACGCTTCATGTATCAATCACCCAGCAACTTCCCAACTGCACAGCTCTCCTTGGGTGGCTCAGATGTTTCAGAATGTACCATCTTCTTCCTGTAAACGTGCTCATCATCCTATGTTCCTCACTGAGGCCAAGGTCATAACCCGAGGAATGACGTCATTACACTACCACCAGGTCCCAAACATCTCGTTCCCCAGCCATCTCCTTCTCTACACCTCCACGACCACCTTCATCTTTCATTAATGTGACAGCCTCTGATCCTGTCATTTGCCTCCAGGCTTCCTCCTCTTCAATTTATTTTGACGCAAAAACCAGACTCTCTCACTCCTTACGTAAGCCCTTTAATACAGTCCACTTATTTCACAGGATAAAATGACTTTCAAAGTCACTCAAGACATCATACCTGCTGCCTTTCAAGCTTCTTTCTCACAGTCCTTTCCAAAATACATGCATTCTCTCGCCAAGCACTTACACATGTTGACTGGAATTCCTACCTATTTATGCTGGATTCATGTCCATTTTTCTAATGGGGTGTTTTCATGGGCCTGGTTATGTGGGTAGAAGTTGAAGAGCCTGGCAGAGCCACACCTTCATGCAACTCAGGCTCAAGGAGTGGGCTTTGAGAGGACAATTCCCGTCCCAAGAGGAAGGCTTTTTAGACTCTCAAAAGTAGTTCCTCTCTCTGCCTTCTTTATCCCTTTATCTTCCTTTCTTTGTCATGTAATACTTTCCTTCATAGCATTTAATACAACTTGTAATTTTACTTTTAACTTACTTCTCCCCATTATCTCCCTCACTCTTACTGAATTTTAAGGTTCATTAAAGATCTTGCGTATCTCCTTTACAACAGTATCCCAAGGGCCTAGGACATAGAGGGCCTCAAAAAAGTCCTTTTGGATGCATAAATTAAAGAAAAAGTGATAGTAATAACAATGACAACACTTAATTATGTTCTACAGTTCTCAGTCAAGAACCATTTAGTAAAGGCACCGTATTTTCAGCTCTGTTCTAGTCACTTAAATTCAAAGGAGGTGGAAAGTATCAGACTATCTCATTCTCAAAGAATGTATAATCTAGCTCAGGATATAGGTATACTTGCAACAATGTAAATCCTACAGAGAACAATTTAGGTGCCTGCCCATGACCTATATGATCTATTACTTTTACTTTACTAGGTTCTTTAAAGGACTTTTTAAAATGCAATGCATTGTACTGATCATGAAACTCATCATTTGTTTGCAGAGCCAAGAATGGTACATATGAGGAATTAGGAATTATAACATAAAGAATAAATAATTAGGTTCAAAAAGTTCTCTAGACAACAAATATCAGACCCCCCCAATTTTTCCTCGAGACACAATTTCCTCATGTGTAAAAATGTCATTGCAAAGATCAAAATACAAATTATATAAATGTAGATAACATTACAGATTCAAAACATGATAATATTAAAAATCAAAATAAGTTAAATAAGCCACAGAGAGCACAAATGTTGTATCATTTGCAGCCCTTGTCCTTGTTTTTTCATTGCTCCTACTTAATTTTACCTGCAACATTCTCACACATGAAGGGAAACCTTTATTAGGCTTATGGAACTAAGGAGCATTTCTTGGTTTAGAATACCTTTTCTTGTGGCTCACCCATTTTCTTTCATTTAAACAAGCGAGTATTAATAAGTACTATTTAGCATTGTGTGAAGTGAGGTGGAGAATACAAAGTGAAGTAAGATTCCTTTCCTGAAAGAAAGATGAAAGTTAAGAGATAAGATGCAGAACAAGCAGCAAGACTGAAGCCTGGCTCCCTGATGCCAATGGGAAGACATTGAGAGTTTCATGAAAGGAAACATAGAATCGCTTTGTGACTGTCTGTCTGACAGGTAATGTGCTCAACCAGCGGCTGTGGTCTAGCTTCCATCCCACAGGAGAGATTCTTACTTTTTACTTATTTCTGTATTCCTTGAAATATTGTCAGGTTTGTGTAGCTTTTTACAATCACAAAACTCCCCTCTCTGTATGGAGAGTACATAGAAACAATAACAACTTCTAGGGAAGTATCAAGCCCCACATTCTGAAACTATTGTCATATATAGAGAAGTTTTTAGGAGTTTCAATAAGAAAAAAGTTAAAATGTAACTGCAATGAGAACCAATCAGTGGTTGCTAGGAGTCAGAATGGGGGTAAGGGAGATAGTGTGTTTATAAAAGTGTAACAGGAGAGAGCCTTGTGGGGGCCCATCCTTGTGCTGTACCTTGTCTGTATCCATGTCAGTATCCTGGCTGTGATGTCATACTCTCGTTTCACAAGATATCACCACTGGGAGAAACTGAATTAATGGTACAAGGATCTTGTCATACTATTTCTTACAACTGCACATAACTTAAAATTATCTCAAAAGTTTAATTTTAAAATAACAGCAACATTATAACCAACTGGATAAAATCAGAATTCACGAGCCCATATGAGTATAAATAAATGAATAAATAAATGGGAGAGAACAAAGCTTTTTTTTCAAAGTAGAGAGCTAACTAATACATTAAAAAAAGAAAGAACTAGAAATTCATTTGGTAACCATCAGTGAATGATTCATTCATCCAAGAAATATCAATGGATGGTAAAATCAGATGTTAAAATCTGATGAAGAACAGAATATTTCCTACAAAATGCTTATTATAAAAGAAAGAACAGGTTCCCCCCACTCCCCCACCCCACAGTGGAGAAATATGGCAGACATCAATTTCTTAAGAAATTGAGTTAAGGTTACCAGTAATGGAACAAATCATCACGTGCTCCTTGACAGGATGCCGTGAGAAGAGCCTCAGCAGCATCTTACTTATAGACACTGAAATGTGAATTTCATGTAATTTTCAAGTTTCAAAAAATATTCCCTTTCCTCCCTCAATCACTTTCAAGTGACTTTTAAATGTAAAACCCATTCTTAGCCCACAGGTCATATAAAAACAGGTAGATCTGGCCAATAGGCCATAGTTGATCACTCTCTACTTTAGATTTGTAAATGATCTTTACCTGCCATGTCATTAAACAGATTCACAGTAAGTAATCTGTGAATATGAGCACTGTCAATCAAAGAATCAGAGAGTTTTTATTTAGACTATACAAAGTACAGACGAATGTTACAGACTAACCGATCCCTGCTGTGGAAGACTGATGACTTGGTTTGGCTCTTCGTTACACACATTTCTTCTGTCAGATGGTGCCTAAGTTCAAGTTCATCCCAACACAAAGAAACAACCTCAAGCCTTCTGAGCGTTTGGGATCAGGTACAGCTCACTTTGTGTTAAAAAATAAGCAATTTGTTTCCAAAGGTCTTGTAATAACGAAGGGACCTGATAAAGTATTTCTACGTTTTTTTTTCTATCTTAAACTCTGGGTTTAAGAGAAAGGCTGGAAACAATATCACAAAATTCCATTTTAGAAGTTGAGAGACTCATGGAATAAATGAGAAAGATGATGAACAATGGAACATAAAACAATAGTTAACTGGGAAAGAACATGAGAAAACCAATAAGACTCACTAATTGTATAATGTTAGTTGAGGTTTCAAATCCAGGAAATTATGTTTTCACTGGAAAAAAAAAAAACAAACAGCAATAAAACACGGTTAATTTGTGAATGAGAGTTTTGAGGCATTTGATTTCTAACAGTCTTACAACTACCTAAATTTAAATGTTCAGAATCCTATTTCAAATACTCACTGAGACATTCATTTGAATAAATGTTATTATTTGTTAACCTTGTTATTTTCCCCCAACATCTTAGCACTATATGGAAAAGAATATAATTAGCATATAACTGGGAGGTACCTATCACTTTTATCTTCTTAGTTATTAAAAACATAAAGATAATTGTAAGTTTATAAACTCCTGGTGAGAGTTTACCATAAAGTCATCATAAAGTTTTTATAAAATTAGTTTTTCCAAAAGAAACTCACATAGTTAAACTGCTGGGATGAAGTATTATCCTAAGATGTTATCTCTCCTTTCAGACAACATAAACCACCACCTCTTGGACACTGAAGAAACTTATGACTTTGAAAAACAAAAAGCAATTCTGAGCTGGGGAAGCATATGGTGGGTTCCCCTCTGAGTTTAGAAGCCCCTGTGGCAGGAACAGAAAAGAGGTCACAGAAGGCAGACAGCATGCAGTGCAAAGATGACTCTTGAACAAGAGAAGCGGCTCTGACCAGAACCGTACACTGCCAAACACGGATTGAGAATGACTTATTAAAGTCCAAGTAGCGTGTTGTTAAATTTCAAATAGTCCACATCTTCAAAGTGTGCATGAATAAAAGTCCAAGTTCATTTCTTTCCTTCCTCTGTAAAACGCTCTGTATTTTGCATAAAATCTGTGCAGACACCTTCTGCTAACTGGTTCCCCATACTCCTTCTGGTTTGGGCACCGTTAAGTGTGCCCTCTGCTCGGTGACCATGCACTGACTTCCTCCTTCCTGAACAGACGTTCTCCTCCTGGACATCTCTCTCTTAAACATGCTCCTAACTTTCCCACACCCGCTTCATGACTGTGACTTGACTGGCTACATATTACTACAAACTGGTGCAATAATTAGTTTACCTGGACCGTTAAATAGGTATCACCTAACATGCTGGGGGTGGCCCTTAAGAACACACAGTAAGCATCTCGTCACATACCGACACACTCAACCCATTTTCTACAGAAGCTGTTTAATATGAAGGTCATCTTTTATTCATTCCGCATGTTTGATTTCTTTGCATTTTCTTCAATTCTACATTAACGTTGTGGTTACCAAGAGCTGGGTCATTGTTGCTCAAATGAAATCTGGAATTGCTAAACATATTAACTAGGGTATCCTGGCTGTGACAACAGACTGTTTCTAGTCCATTGTGTTATATTAAAAAGTCACTCTCAACTAAAGTAACCACTGCATTTCCTTTGTAAAAAGGTAATTTAACTGGCTTTCCTCACTGTTGCCACCCACATAGGGCAAACGTAGGAAATCTTTTATAAAAGGTAAGAGCATAAAAAGACATTTCACATTTTTAAAAAAAAATCCTTCACGGGAATGCATCCTAAGTAAATAATCAATTATATGGACAAAGTTTTATGTACATAAATTTTAGCAACATTATTTATAATAGTGATAATTAGACATAAAATAGTGAAAATTAGGCATAACCAATAATAAAGGAATGGTTAAACTGAGTTGCATTCATTAAATGGAATATTATATAACCATTGAAGTCATGTTTTTGTAAAATGTTTAATGCCATAGGAAAATGTGGCAATTCTGCAGTGGAAAAAACAAACTGGTTATAAAATTGTTTACAGTATGACTGCAATTATATATAAAGTATACAATATACATATAGCACACACAGGGGGAAAAGCTGTTAACTGTGGTTACTTCTGGGTTGTGATATTATCAGTATTTTTTCTGTTTTATCACTTCTGCATTTTTCAAGTTTTCTATAATGACTGTGTATTATAATACAGAAAAACACAGGTTATTAAAAAATTCCTCTGATGAACTGATGATTAGAATGTCCTCGGGTACCATAAATATGTGGGACCATACCACTGTGCTCATCTTCTATAACTTTTATAGAGTACATATTCTTCTGATAATAAACTTACATTTCCTGTTTTATACATGTTACAACACTTTAATTAAAAAAAGGTAATATTGTGATTAGACAGATCATTGTTTCATAACCTAAACAAATACTGGCTTTGATATCTAGGTTTTTCTATTTCCTAGAACATTTAAAATTAACACTCTTTTGTCCTTTTAAGTATGGCATACTGCATACACAGATTTTCATGCATGCTTTCTAAGAACGTAATTCTAATTTACAGTTTTCCTAACATAAGGAAAAAAATGGGAGTTTAAATCATTTAGAAACAGTCTACAGTCTTATCCATCACAAGCATGCTGATAGGCATAAACATGTTTATTAAATGAAATGAATCCTTTAAGAAGAAAAAAAGGGAAGCCTGCATGTAAATAAAGTTGTGGATTCAATTAGTCAGAATTTATTCTGACTTGCACCAAACCATACAAAAACGTCTGAAGACTAGTTAGTGTAGTGTACACGGACACTCCAGAGTCTGTGTATGAATTCCACTGCAAGATGTCCACTTTCTACTTTCAAAAGGAATGGGAGCAGGATGAGGGGTATCACATACGCTGATTTTTCAATACATGCCAAGTCTTGGTGGGCCAAGGAACAAATACTGCCATGGGTTAGTGTTTAAGTACATGAATGTATTTTTCCTCTCTTTCTCACACCCCACCCTGCCCTGGCCTTTCGGGAGGGGGAGGCTGTTCATCCTTCAATAGATGATGGCCGCCTCTCGTCCTGGTTTCTTTCCTAAACCACGGAGTGGTCATTGCTGTGAACTCCAGCCAGGATGGTGTGGTTGAGGGAGGAGGCCGAGCGGTCCGAGCCTTCCGTGGGGCCGCTGTGTTCTCGCTGCGCTGGCAGCAGAGGATCTGCCTGAAGGTGGCGCTCATCTCCTTGTCGCGGTAGGAGTAGATGATGGGGTTCATGGCAGAGTTGAACTCGGCAAGCAGAAGGAAAAACTTCTCATAGGCCAGAACGTCACACTGGGGGCAGCACACGTCAAGAAGTAACAAGACCAGTCCAGGAGTCCAGCAGATGATAAAGGCACCTGTGGGGTCGGGGAGCGGGAACGGGAAGGTTTAAAGAGAAAACAGAAAAATAGCATGATGAAGGGAGCACCCATATGGTGAAATGATTCCAGCTCAAGGTCAAAATAATGAGCTCCAAAGGCATCAGATCATCATTTGAAATAAAATGCTCATTTTCTGAAATAATCAGAAAAGGTTCTGACAATAAAATGAGCAATTGAATAAAATTTTATTAATTCAGAGTAAGTGAAGTAGCTCAGTCATGTCTGACTCTTTGCGACCCTGTGGACTGTAGCCCACCAGGCTCTTCCATCCGTGGGATTTTCCAGGCAAGAATACTGGAGTGGGTTGCCATTTCCTTCTCCAGGGGATCTTCCCAACCCAGGGATCGAACCCGGGTCTCCCGCATTGCAGGCAGACGTTTTATCCTCTGAGCCACCAGGGAAGTCCTAGGACCTTACTAAATTGACTATTTATGAGACATCGATGATTACTTTTGACAAGACAGAGTTTGCTAAGCAATTGAGATACAAAATAGAGATATTCAGCATTTAGGATACACACTTTGATGCTTATAAAAATACTGTGTTTTATCATAAGCATAAGACTGTTCTCAGGAAAAATCACTGTGACAAATGCCCTCTCATTTTAGTTAAAGCACAGTTTCTGGATTCAGTTTGACCTTAGATCCTCGCTTTGCTATTTATTAAACTGGATGAATTTAGACAAAATACTTTTTTATTGAAATACAGTTGATTTACAATGTTGTGTTAGTTTCATGTGTATAGCAAAGTGATTCAGATATATATACTTTTTCAGATTCTTTTTCCATTATGATTACTACAAGGTTGTTGAATACAGTAGCCCATGCTATACAATAGGTCCTTATTGTTGGCAAATTAGTTTTCTTACCTGTTTTCTCATCTGAAAAGTAGAAAAAATTATATTTACCTCACTTAGTTTGTTGTTAGGAGTAAATGAGTGAGTCAGTGAAAGTTGCTCAGTCATGTCAGACTCTTTGAGACCCTGTCCATGGAATTCTGCCAGGCTTCTCAGTCCATGGAATTCTCCAGGTAATTCTACTGGAATGGGTAGCCATTCCCTTCTCCAGGGGATCTTCCCAACCCAGGAATTGAACTCAGGTCTCCTGCATTGCACACAGATCCTTTACTGTCTGAGCCACCACGGAAACCCAAGAATACTGGAGCAGGTAGCCATTCCCTTCTCCAGAGGATCTTCCTGACCCAGGAATTGAACTGAGGTCTCCTGCATTGCAGGTGGATTCTTTACCAGCTGAGTTTCCAGGGCTAAGAAAATAATCACTCCATGTATCTTGTCAGAAACAATAACAATAATATCATTATTATCTGCTCCATAACACAAGCCTATTTGGAAGTAGCAATTTCCAGTGATAAAATGTATATTTACTTTGATTTTTAATCAACTATCACTTAAATGGGGCTTTTCTATATGCTTTACAAATATTAACTCATTTCATCTGCACCATAACCATATGAGATAGAAACTGTTATCCCACCACACAGAGGAAGAAACTGGGAAACAGAAAGTAAAATACCCTGCTCAAGGTCACGGTCCTGGAAAGTGGCAGACCCGAGGCAAACCCCAGGGTTTCTGCTCTTAAAGCCTGGCTCCAAAGTCTGTGCTTCAGAAAATGTTATATTCCCACTTCTTAAATTAATAAAATTTTAAAGCCAAAATTGTATGCTTTAGATGTTTTCCTATTTAAATTCTCTTGCTTTCCCAACTCTTCTAACTCATGAAGATTTTACTGTAACTGTAAAAGGATGGAAAATAAATTATATTCTTAACCCCAATTTATTTAGCTACTGAAGTCATCATTTGGCTTCCAGAGAAAAAGGAGGTTTAGAAATAGTATTAAAATCTACCACTGTGTTACCCCCAGGATGAGCTGGGGATCCTTGACTAAGAGAACATGATGGGGTGGGCGAGGTCTCGTCCCATTACATCTCACTTGATGGGCTCCTTATGTGTTAATATAATCAGGCTACACAGCAGACAGAGAGTTCGGATAAGCCCAGGAGTGCACTGAAATATTTTGATTTAAATGGTACTGGCCTAGGGGGAGGGAGGCTTGGGTTGGGGTCGAGAACCGGACTAGCCTCAAGGAGTGAGTTTCACAAAATGTAAACAAATGAGATTTAGTCTCCCAAACAGTCCAGTATTGAATGTGAGCTTTCTTTTTTGAAACTTTTCAGCAGGGAAATGAAAATAAAGAAAGGAGCAAAGTACCCCCATAAAGCTCTTTGTTCTAAACACAAATGTCTATTGGTTTTAAACTGCTGTTCACTTTGAAGACTGGCCAAGGTGCTTCATTTTCTAATAAATACAATACCTTAGACTTTCCTTAGAGAGAAAAGAAAAAATATTTCAAATATCAGGAGATAATAGCCATGGAGCTATTTGAACTTCAAGTAAAAATGTTAATAAAGCATTCATTCCAAGTCCTTGAATTTCCTTGCTTGAAAATCACTCAGAAAGCTAAACATAAAGGAAAATCAAAGGAATGCCTCTTGAGTTTCAGATATAATGCATTATTCATTGAGAAGCTGGGAAGGGAATTATTCTCAGGATGGAAAATGCTTGGATGGAAAATACATGGTCCCATTATTCCATTTACTTGGAAACTAAAAACATGCAGGCCTTTCATGAATGGCAGAGCATTCTTTCAAGACTCCTTTTCCCTTTCTTTCATCAAAGCTCTAATTGAGCTCAAATTCAGAGCTGGATTAGATACCAGCAACATGCATCTCAATAGATTTATTTTAAATAACATGATCTTTTTTCCCTTCCAGGCAGCAGAAGGGAACATCCTTATTCTCATGGATTTGCTCAAACTGCTTTCTTCAAAAGTAACAGAATTCAAATATAATCATTTGTTATTTATAACTTATTCTAATTTTTAAATTAAAAAAGAGCAAGATCTTTGTGATAAAAGCCATGGTCTCCAGAACTAGTCCAGTGGGTTTTACCAACCATGCAAGAAGCCTTGCCAGATTAGAGAAGCGAAGTGGGAACTCCGTGGCCTGACTGGGAGCTAATATACATGGGTGTTTCACTGAAGAACTCCAAGTCCTCTCCCTTCTTCACAACCACACCGTTCCAACACTCAGTGTTTGGATCTTCAAGACCCGACTAATTTAAGAGACTTAGGACAGACCTCAAAAACTAACATGTAAAATCAATCACACAGTGCTTTTCTTTCTTTTCCCTTCCCCACTCTTTCATAGAGGTGTGAGGACCAAACTCATTGAAAGCTGAAGGTGGACTACTGCAGTGGAAAAGAGGCCCTGGAAAATCCCTAAGTGACTAGGCTTCCCAACAATAGTGATGGGATAGTATGAGATCAACTTTGCTCAAGTTATGGATTTACCACCTGGCTTCTTAAAACAAAAACTACATCCAACCCCCTTTAGTAAAAAGGAGGCAACCATAATCCATTCGGGTCAGAGAACTTGAGAAGGGCACTGGGGACCCTGGATCTGTAATCTGTGGACAGGCTACCTGTACATAATCTGAGGAGAGTCAAGTGCACACCCATAAGGCAGGCTGATGATAATGAAAAGAACCCCCACTCTCCACATGTGACAAGTAGAGAAGCAATAGCTCCGGGCCCCCTCCACTGGGTGTGGTGAGGATCAGACTGAGAGACAACATGGAAAAGCACTGCCCCTCTACCCAACCACACTGCCTTTTGCCGTCACGGGAGGCATAACACATGTAGGCTGGTGAAGCACAGTACCAGGGAGAGTTCCTCCAGGGCAAAATGTGGAAGCTTGTTTTACACCACGAGGACCTGGCATTTCAAAAAGTTCTCAGACACCACCCCAAATATGAAAGACTCCTAATACTTGAAGATGAAGTGACAAGAATAACAAGAAGGAAAAGAGAGGAACATAGAGAAGCCCAGGAAGCCCCAAGTCATTTTGGGGTTTCTCACAGGTCGACTCAGTACCTACTGAAGACAAAATATTGTAGTACTCAATAGAGACAGTCCTTCATGTAGTTTGTATATTTCCAGAACATTTCTGATGGATGGATCACCACAGATTAAGGCATAAAACCAAAGAATGTTATGCAACAGCGTGAAAGAAAGAGGAAACACAAGTAGTTTGTCGTTGCTTATTGTAAAGTCAGAAGCAGAAGTACCAGAAGAGATGTTCAAGATCATACATAGCCTGGCAAAGACATCTGAAGCTTTTCCAGCACTAACTCTCAGAATAGCCACATACTATGGCAACAAATCGTGACATTGTACAGGAGACAGGGATCAAGACCATCCCCATGGAAAAGAAATGCAAAAAGGCAANATACTGATCTTCATCTCGTTCGTTCAGTTGCGCAGTCGTGTCCGACTCTTATCTACCCTACCAGATTTTAATTTCATCAGCCTCATTGGACAGAATCTGGTTTAATATACAACACTGAAAGAGAAAGGAAGAAAAAAATGATCGAGATAAAGATAAAAGCAAAACCAGATATTTCCAAATTCTAGAGGAGAAAGAAGAACCTGAACAGAGGCAGTGGCAATGAGAAGAGAAATATGAAAAGACTGGCAAAGTATTTTAGAGATGAGTTGAGAGTGGTTTCTAGATTTTCCATTTGGTAGAAGGAAGGACTGTACTACCTTCCACTGAAGGAGGAAACACAGGAGAAAGTGTTGGCTGGTGTTTTCTGAGAGAAGATGGGAGAACACAGATGATGCCCTTGGTTCTATTTATCTTTAGCTTGAGGTAACCGCATGAGTTCAGATGGGAGATGCCCTAAAGGCATCCTGATGGGCTCATGGCAATTTGAGTCCTGAAAGACTCTCTCGGTGGGCTGAACAAGAGTGGTTACATTCCGGACGGTTTGCCAACATTACAAGTAACATGGGGAGAAAACTACTCAAAATACATTGTGGGTTGGGATAAATAGCAGAGCAAGCTTCATTCCTTTCTTTTGCATCTGTCAAATCGATCTGTGAGGGCCCCGGTGCCCACAAAGATGGAAGGAGAGGTGCTGGAATGTAGAAGCAAAAAACAGGGAGGAAAGAGGCTGTTTTAGAACAAGAGGTCACAGCTGCAGAACCAGATCAGATTACCACACCTTCCCTGAAATCTACACACCCCCATCAGCTGAATAATGCTTACCATCTGGTCTCACAATTAGAGGCTTTATTTTCCTAGAGGGACTTTTTCCTAACTAGTTGAACTTTGTTTACGTATGGAACTTAAGAGCTAAAGTTAAAGAGAAAAAAAGGTCTGAGAGAGAAGACCTTGTGGGAGGGAGTCCAAGGTTTTTGATGAAAAAAACAGAAAACACTTCCAGTCTGGCGGGGAAATTTGCGCTTTTACAAAAAATCAGACATCCGCAGATCTAAAATCAGTCAAGGCAAGTCCATTCTACACCACTGCTGTGTCCAAGTTAACCTTTCCTTGGTCACGCTTTTCATATTCCTCAAATAAGGATCTCTGAAACAGTCCCCCAACCTTAGAGACATGTGGCAGAGATCAAACGGGAAAAAAGCGTTCAAGCACATAAACGACTCTTTCTGCTGCTGCTAAAGTGTGTATTCTTTCAGAGCAGACATCTGGATATCCCAGAATCCAATCAATTTTAGTTTATTTCTGTAGTTAACAGTCTGATTTCTGCTCTTAAGGTGCAGATATGGCTAGCTAGGAAATCATTCTAAATTATAAATATCAAAGGAGACTGTTAGGTAAGAGACACAGATACAAAGCTTATTGCTAGGTCCAACAGTGAAGGCGTCATTGCAGGAGTATATGAATGGCTTTTAGAGAAAAAAGTTTTTCTGAAAGAGTAAACTATATGCATTATAAAATCTTTTCTGGAACACAGAAAATGATATTAATCCAAATGAGATATCTCCAAAAATAAGCCATTTCTATCTTAATACCAAGTTTACTTCTTTCAGTATAATGCCTACCACTTCTATTTCTTCATGGTCTTAATAAACGTTTCATGCATTTAAAGTTTCATAATTTCATTTATTGTGTGATATATCCTAGTGATTTTTTCACTTGTTCCTAAGAGCAACATTTATCTTTTAGAGAAGCATGTTAACAACATACAGATCTCCAAATCACAGCAGAATACTCACTATGTTCTCTCTTTTTTTATATTCCTGTGCATAAGTTTTGCCCCATAACACTGTCCTGCTCAACATGATGCTGGCTTCCACATACTGGCATTTTATACACTCTCCTACACATTAACCAGTGAGCAGCATACACACAACGCTCCATAATCTACAACAGGCTCTAAATCTTGTCCTACAACCATACCTTGGAAAGCCCAGGCTAAAGCGGCATGCATTCTAGGACTAGCTCTTAAAGAAGACCATCTGTGCTTGAGAACAGCCAGTAGAAACCACTTCTCCACGGTTACAAATCCAGCCAAGTAAGCAATACCTTTTCTCTGCCTGTTGCTCTAGGCCCTAACCAATTCCTCTTCCTTCATGCTTCTTCCCTAAAGTCCAGCTTGCACAGATCTTTCAAAAGCATAAATCAATTCACATGACATCACTTTCCTACTGAAGACTCTGTAAAGCTTCCCACTTGAAATCCTTCCTGGGATCCGTAATGTCCGACATTACTATGCCTGTCAGACTCCTCAGCCTCATCTCTTTCTACCCACCCCTCTTTCACTGGGTTCTACCGCACACATACCAAACTTATTTCTATGTCAGGACCTTTGCATGCATGTGTTTTCATCTTGGAATATTCTTTTGTAGATCTTCATGTCTTCTTACTATTAAATATCACTTCCTCAAAAGCCAAACCTGACTATCCTAGGTAAAGCAGCACATTCTCCCCACTAATTATCTCATGTTTATCATCTTCATTTCCCTTACCCATACTCAAAAATATCTTATATATTGGTTTATATGTTTATTTTCTACCTTCCTTCAATGAGAAGATAAGCTTAAAGGAAGGAAAGGTATCTCTTGCATGTCAGTATCTCTGGCGTCTAGAACAGTGGCTGGCAAACAGTGCTACTCAATATATCTTCTGCCAAACAGAGTGGCAAATCACAGCTAACTACCTAATAGACATATCCCAAACAAGGAAAATTAATTAGAACAGTCACTTATCTCTGTTTGGAAAACAAACAGTAACATATACAGGGTGCACCGTCTTTAAATGGGCATTATGAGACATTCAAAGGAGCAGGAGGTGGATCCTACAATGTAAAAGTCTCTTTACAGATGCACCTGTTACTCTAGCAAAAACTAGCCTGTTGCTTCTAATCCTGACGGGTGTCCACCTACCTACGGAATCTACTGCACTTTAGGGAAGCAGGTTGGGTCAGGCAAGAAGGGAAACCAGCATCAGCCAAGTTACTGCTAAAGGAATGTTTCTACAGGATGAGGCTGCCCCCTTAGACCCTGGATTTTGAGGTCGCTTCCTGGGAACAATCACTAATTGACCCAACATACCTCTCTGTTAATCCCTCCAGCTTCAAAACTCCCCTCAGGAAATTTCCACCTTGCCACTGTTTACTTAGTCTCATATCCATGCTCTAGCTATCAGGAAGTAGGGGAAAAGAATATATCCTACCCAACAAATACATATTTTACCATATTTTAAAATATAAATTACAGTTCTGACCAATGTCCATCTATAATATTAAGCTTAAATATACACAAGATTTTTTTCAAGTGTCACCAATTCAGTTTAGTCACTCAGTCACGTCTGAGTCTTTGCGACCCCAAGAACCGCAGCACGCCAGGCCTCCCTGTCCATCACCTGTTGGATCTCCTTGCAGTCTAAGGGACTCTCAAGAGTCTTCTCCAATACCACAGTTCAAAAGCATCAATTCTTCGGCGCTCAGCTTTCTTCACAGTCCAACTCTCACATCCATACATGACCACTGGAAAAACCATAGCCTTGACTAGACAGACCTTTATTGGCAAAGTAATATCTCTGCTTTCTAATATGCTGTCTAGGTTGGTCATAAATTTCCTTCCAAGGAGTAAGGGTCTTTTAATTTCATGGCTGCGATCTCCATCGGCAGTGATTTTGGAGCCCCCCAAAATAAAGTCAGCCACTGTTTCTTGGATTTTATTTTTTTTTCAGAGACTCAAACTGGCAAGTTGTTTTCACATATTTATGGCCTGATAATCTGTAGTACTGTTTCCTGAACTCAAGGAACACTTATAATTTATGCAAGGACAATAAGGATAAGTCTCATTAATCTAATTTTTCTTCCTGGAATGGTGTATCAACTGTTTTTCATTTCCTGATAGATGTCTAAATAATGGTATGAAGCTAATTCCTTGAATTATACTTTTTCCTACAGAAAAGTTTGAAAATACAAAAAGTATAAATAGAGAATGTAAACATAACTGTGCAGTCTCAAGCCACTTTAGTACATGGTCCTGCACACTTTTTAAATGTTTCTTTTAATTCTAAATGTGGGATCTTTTTTTGAATTGCAAATGAAATTAACAAAGAAAGATGGCTGGTTTATTAGTGGTGGGTAAGGGATGGCAGGCAATCAGATGTTCTATTTTCAGAAAGATCCCCTGGAGAAGGGAATGGCTGGCTACCCAGTCTAGTATTCTTGCCTGGAGAATTCCATGGACAGAGGAGCCTGGGTAGGGAGGTAGGGGCTGCAGTCCATGGAGTTGCAAAGAGTTGGACACAACTGAGGGACTAACACTTTCACACTTTTGTTTCCATGTAAGATACTTCAGACACACAAATACACTGGTAGGGGACAGGGGGCACCATGTGTCAAAGACTGGCTGTCCACTGTACAGGAGATTTTCTGAATGGGGGACCTCCTGGGAAGTCAGTATGGTGAACTGCCACTGAAGTCAGTTTTTTCCACCCCTAAAACATCCAGTGATGCCATCCAATGAACAGGCCAAATGGTTATCTTGGATGATCACATGAGGAAAGATGTGTTCCTCTGAAGCTTTCTCTGAGTAGTGAAATGAAGTTGCAGTAACATTCAGTACAGAATTAGTATGGCCATTCTCATCAGCTCCAAATTCTAAGAGATCAAGAGAGAGCTAGCAAACTAAAGATGCACTAAGTTATACGTCCTTACAAACACACACCCATACCACTTCCGACACTGGCCCATGTTTTCCTGGAGACATGACCCCTGAGTCTCTGTGCCAGCAGACAAACAAGAAACGCATTCATTCACTTTCAGCAAAACCAATCCGGGTTAAACCGGATCACCACCTCTTCTCTTCCTCTCTAAACATGCTTTCTGACTTCTGAACAGCTCTTAGAGTGAACCAGCTAGAATAAGACTGGCTCCCCAGACCGTTATTACCCACTGCTGCTGCTGCTGCTGCTGCTGCTAAGTCGCTCCAGTTGTGTCCGACTCTGTGCGACCCCATCTAATAACTAAAAAACAGTGCTACTCCAAATGCCTAGCAAAGGCTTTTCTTGTAAGCCCTTATCATTTTTAAATCAGATATATTTTAAACTTTAAAAATACATACACATATACTATGTAGTGAAAGCTGCTCAGTTGTGTCCAACTCTTTGCGACCCCATGACTATACAGTCCATGGAATTCTCCAGGCCAGAATACTGGAGTGGGTAGCCTTTCCCTTCTCCAGAGGATCTTCCCAACCCAGGAATTGAACCCAGGTCTCCTGCACTGCAGGTGGATTCTTTACAGCTGAACCACAAGGATAAGCCCAAGAATACTGGAGTGGGTAGCCTATCCCTTCTCCAGTGGATGTTCCTGACCCAGGAATCAAACTGGGGTCTCTTGTATTGCAGACAGATGCTTTACCAACTGAGCTATCAGGAAAGCCTTATATTATAATACTATATAAATGTGTGTATGGATTTATATACCCACACAGATTCACAACAGTCACTGCATCTTAGTAGCTTAAAAAAGACAATGGGATCTGGGACTTCCCTGGTGATCCAGTGGCTAACACTGCGCTCCATGCAGGGGGCCTGGGTTCAATCTTTGGTCAGGAAACTAGATCCCACATGTCACAACTGAAAGCTTCCAACTAAAGATCATGCTGCAGTGAAGAATGAAGACCCCTTGTGCCGCAACTGACATCTGACACAGCCAATACAAATAAATATATATTTTTTAAAGACAAGATTTATTTTCTTTCACAAAAGAACCAACAGAAAAGGATAACGTCACTTATTCTTCACATAGGAGATGATTCACCATTCTCAGAAAAATTAAATTAGTTTTGCTGCCTAAATATAGTGAAAATTTACACAAATTTTCAAAACCCATTTCCCCCCCTTATTTTAAAAATGGTCAGTCTTATATAGCACAGTAAATCAGTGTTGTCAACCACTGTTCAGCACTGTCTAACTCAGAAAGGGATACCAAACATATTGCATGACTGTGGTCTAGCTGTTACCAAGGTGATATAAGTAATATTTATCCCTTAAAGAGTAAATGGAATTCTTCCCATCCAGAATATTTCCCTAGGAAAAGTTCAACATAAACAGAGAATTTGTAATTGGTTTTACAACATATTTAATTTTTCAGCTATGAATGTAGATTCCTCTAAAATGGTACTATCAATAACCTCAGATATGCAGATGACACCACCCTTATGGCAGAAAGTGAAGAGGAACTAAAAAGCCTCTTGATGAAAGTGAAAGAGGAGAGTAAAAAGTTGGCTTGAAGCTCAACATTCAGAAAACGAAGATCATGGCATCCAGTCCCATCACTTCATGGGAAATAGATGGGGAAACAGTGGAAACAGTGTCAGGCTTTATTTTGGGGGGCTCCAAAATCACTGCAGATGGTGATTACAGCCATGAGATTTAAAGACTCTTACTCCTTGGAAGGAAAGTTATGACCACCTGGATAGCATATTCAAAAGCAGAGACATTACTTTGCCAACTAAGGTCCGTCTAGTCAAGGCTATGGTTTTTCCTGTGGTCAATGTATGGATGTGAGAGTTGGACTGTGAAGAAGGCTGAGCACCGAAGAATTGATGCTTTTGAACTGTGGTGTTGGGAGAAGACTCTTGAGAGTCCCTTGCACTGCAAGGAGATCCAACCAGTCCATTCTGAAGGAGATCAGTCCTGGGATTTCTTTGGAGGGAATGATGCTAAAGCTGAAACTCCAGTAATTTGGCCACCTCATGCGAAGAGTTGACTCATTGGAAAAGACTCTGATGCTGAGAGAGATTGGGGGCAGGAGGAGAAGGGGACGACCGAGGATGAGATGGCTGGATGGCATCACCGACTCGATGGACGCGAGTCTGAGTGAGCTCTGGGAGTTGGTGATGGACAGGGAGGCCTGGCGTGCTGCGATTCATGGGGTCGCAAAGAGTTGGACACAACTGAGCGACTGAACTGAACTGAAAATGGTACAAGTCTAAACAAGTACCAATATCTGGCTGAAAGTACTTACAGAATATAACTGATGACAAAATCCTATGGATTTTATTCTTTGCAGTTCATGAACTACTGGTATGGATCAGCAAGATATGTGTCACTCAGAAGACAAAATTCAAGGACAAAAAATATGGAAATTTAACTTACAATTCATAATTTTACTAATGAAATGAGGAAAAAAATAAAAATTTAATCCAAAAGAAAATTCAGAAATATTCTTGCAACCTAAAAATGTTTATTTAAAAATTATATTTATTTTATTTATTTATGTATTTAATAGCTGAAAGACCCAGAAAGGCAGAAATTGTAAATATGATAATTCATTTTGAGAATGGCTATGTCTCTTACAGTTGCTAAATGTTCTGGATTATGAAGTATAGATTCTTGACAGAGTAGGAAGGAGAGGTACAGTCTGTTCTACTCTAGTAAATAGCTGTGTGCCTAAGTTATTTCTTGTTCTTAAAAACTTTTATTAAAAAGTTAAGTTTTAAAAATGATTGGGAAGTGGGTATTTAGACTAAAGATTTCCAAATTAAAATCATAAACATATTTTTCTACATAAATTTCAATCAGTTTAAGTACATGTTCAGAGTAAAATACTTATTGTTCAAACTAAGACAAAATATCACAAAGCAAATTCTAACACATAAATCCTGAACAAAAATCAATCAGTTCTAAAGCCATCAAAATAGACTGCATTAGGGTCATTTCTCAGAATTTATCCTATAGATGTATGTACATACAATTACGTATGTGCCAGGAACTCTTTGCAGCACTTTTTTAAAAACTGGAAATAATCTAAGTAATCACTAGTAGAGAAGTAAAAAGTAGAATTCATAAAGTTAGATGCCATTCAACTTTCTAAAGTTCTTAAGAAATTCTATCCTTACCAGATGATCTCCAAGATACACTGTTAAGCAAGAAGAACAGATATTAAAACATATGTATAAAATGGTATCAATCATGCTTTAATGACTGCAAAAAAGAAAAGCATGTATACACACACAGATACCCTATAATAAGCTTTAGGGGAGGCTAACAATCGATTAATTTAAAAAATGTTTATAACATAAAATTATAAAATGATACCTTCAATATTTTACTTGAATTTAAAATGCAAATGTGTTCATTTGCCAGTCCTTAAACCTAGAGCCAAGGCTTTATGTTTGAACACTGGTCTGTTAACAGGAGCTCTGCACCATCTTCCAAGCAAAGCCACACAAATAAAGCGTCACATACTAAAAACTCCCTCCAAATTGGCTTCTTCAGAGTGAAGTCAGAACTTAAAATTCTTGCAAAGCAATCTGAGTACAAAAACCCCTTGCTGATCTTTTATGGTTTTCCCCCACATTTACAGTTGTTCTCCTCAGCAAATTTCAAGCAATTTCTTTTTGCAACTTGCCCCCACTGAATATTAACAAAGCCTTCCCTTCAGCTTTCCCAGAAACATTCCCTGATTGCCCTCATTTTTATTAATGATAATGCGGTATTTACCTAGTTACATTTTGTTATAACAATCTGGCACAAATAACTTTAGGAGTTAAAAAAACATTTGGTTCTTCTTAACTGTCAGAAGCTGAGAGAATGACTTGGCCTGAAGGCCATAGTTGACTAACTTTTTAAAAAATCCTCCTGTGTATACGGCATATCAGGACACCTCCAGGCACTAAGGATGCCACAGTGAATGAAACAGAAAACTATTGTCCCTCATCTGCGTTTAGGCTCTAGGAAGGCTATGAGAGACAACAAACAAAATAAATCAGTAAGGTTTCTTTTAGAGGGGCACAGTATTTGGAAAGGATGGGAAAGCAAGGAAGGAAGAGGGCAGCTAGAGAATCACAAGAGCTGAGGGCAGCTTTGACATGAGAAGATGGCGACCACAGACACCGGCTGAAGGTAAAACTGACATGATTTGCTAATAGACTGAGTGCTGGGAAGAGGGAAAGGAGGGAGGAAACCTGTGAGCTACGGAAAGAAAAGGTTTAGCGACAAGGAGATCACAGAGGACAGTTCTGTGAGTCTTGGGAGTGAAGGCTGACTGGAGTAGATTCAAGAGTGAACAGGACAGAAACTGGATACTCCAAGTACAGACAAAGCTTTTAGGCAGTTTTTCTGTGAAGCAATTTAGAGAGAAGTGGTTATGGGTATAAATTACTATCTTTACCAAGCTTTTGTTAATAGTCAGTTAAGAGCAAACTAAGAATAGGTCCACACTCTGTGTGTGTATATATCATACATCCTCCACATATCTGTTCATTTTTGTTCAGATTTTTAGATTGCTAAACCAGAAGTTGATCACTAACAATTATATGCAAATTGTACACTTTCAGTTCAGTTCAGAGGCTCAGTCATGTCCGACTCTTTGTGACCCCATGGACCCCAGCACACCAGGCCTCCCTGTCCATCATCAACTCCCAGAGTCTACCCAAACCCATGTCCATCGAGTTGGTGATGCCATCCCACCATTTCATCCTCTGTCATCCCCTTCTCCTCCTGCCTTCAATCCTTCCCAGCCTCAGGGTCTTTCAAATGAGTCAGCTCCTTGCATCATGTGACCAAAGTATTGGAGCATCAGCATCAGTCCTTCCAAACCCAGGACTGATCTCCTTTAGGATGGACTGGTTGGATCTCCTTGCCGTCCAAGGGACTCTCAAGAGTCTTCTCCAACACCACAGTTCAAAAGCATCAATTCTTTGGCACTCAACTTATATGTAATTAAGTTGATACATATGTTATATGTCAATTATACTTCAATAAAGTGGGAGAGGGGAGGAAGAGAGATGGGAAGGGAGGAGGAGAGGGAGAGATTGAGATAACAGAGTGAATTAGCACCGAATCATCTTTAGTTTCTTTTCCCTATCTGTTGGTAGGAAGCATCTGTCTGGCCTGCTCAGAACCACACAGGAAGCTTAGTGATGCAGATTGTGTGTTTGGGGTGGGGTGCGGGTGTGGTCTATGGTTGACAAGCAATGTCTGTGGCTGGGTGGTTGAGCTTTTCGACCTCGAATGAAATGTTACCAAGCTCTTTTCGCTTTAGATCTAAAGCTCACCTGTATTAAATATTACATTCTTATCTTAAAAAGAACAGCTATCAGACTGGGAAAGATTTATAATCTGATTAATGATGAAATAAGTAATAAATCCATAGACTCACCTATATACTCTTGACAGAAGAGTCACCTAACAATCTTTTTGGAGGCAATTTGGCAATGTCTAAACTTAAAATGGGCTTCTTTCATGGCTCAGACTGTAAAGAATCTGCCTTCAACTCAGGAGACCCGGGTTCGATCCCTGGTTGGGAAGATCCCCTGGAAAAGGGAATGGCAACCCAGTCCAGTATTCTTGCCTGGGGAATTCTATGGACAGAGGAGCCTGGTGAGCTAAAGCCCATGAGGCTGCAAAGAGCTGGACATGACCGAATGACTAACACACAAACTTATAATGTTCCATCTATCAGTTAAGAATCCACCTCACAATGCAAGGGACACCAGTTCGATCCCTGGTCCTGGAAGATTGCACATGCTGTGGAGCCACTGAACGCGTATGCACGACTACTGCGCCTGTGCTCTAGAACCTGCACGCTGCAGCCACTGAAGCCTGCATGTCCAAAGCCCAAGCTCTGCAACAAGAGAAGGCCACTGCCATGGAATGTCTGCACACACAGCTAGAGGGGGGTCCTTGCTCTAGAGAAATCTGCAAGCGACAATGAAGAAACATCACAGCTGAAAAATGAAACACATCTTTAGAAAAGAAAAAAAATGCATCACATTCAGAAATACTAGAAACAACAGATAAAGTTTATAAACACGGGATGTCTGATGAGGCAATATCTGTACCAGGGCAGAACTGTACATCTAAACACTCATTGATGCTACATGTAAGTGGGGTAGTAAGCGGCCATCACATAGACTAACATGGCTCTACTGCACTGACCTATGTCAGAAGACACACAAATTAAATATTAAGTCTATGAAGTTATACCATGCACAAGATTACATTTATTATAAAATATTTATAAGTACTTATACACACATATACCCCACACATTATTACAAAAAGTCTAGAAGAACACGCATCAAATTGTTGACAGGAGTTACCTTGAGGAAGCAGGGGTGGTAGTATGGACTTCAAATTTTAATGTAAATATTTTTGTAATTTTTGTTTGTTGTTGCTTTTACAAACAGCATGTTTGTTTTTAATAATTAAGGACACAGTTGACAACATTCAGGCATTATTCCTACAGGCACTCAAGAAGCTAGCTGATGGGAAAGAAGATGGACTAGGGCTCCTTGGAGATAAAACTTCTTTTAATTTCCTGGGCTGTGTGACTGGGGGTTTTAAAGATCCTGAACTCTCATATGTTTCAGGAAGAGGGGAGAGCAAGGGGCCACCCCAGCTTGTGCTGCTGCTCTCGTGTTCTGGAAAAGGAGGATACCCTTCTGGCTTTGGAGACAGCCTGGGAACACAGTGACTGGAGAGGCTCTTCTCTGAGCCTGTCCAGAGCTGGCAGCCAGTGGGGTTTCTGGGCAGCCTGCTCCAAGTTTCTCTGGGGCGGACTCTGGGTCCTGGCACGCAGCAGTGTGGGCCCCTCTATTAAGAAAAGGCAAGACTGAGTCCCCAGGTCAAGGGCCAAAGTGAAGGCCAGATCTTCCTCCTAACTGGGAACTAGGGTGGGGCTGATGAGTTTTTAACGATGGGGCCAGACCTGGCTGAGACATCTGGGGAAAACAGATGAGGCAAGGAAGGAACTCCTTCAGGGGATGGACTCAGGCCTCACGTCCCTGTTGCTCACAGGTCACGGCTGAGGAGGGGGGTGTGGGGGCAGGTCAAGCCTCGAAAGCACCGAGGGTGGGTGGTCAGCATCCGATGCCCTCCCACCAACTCAGTAAGACTGGACGCCACCCGCTTGAAACAGTGGGGCCGCTGGGAAAGGGCCAGGGTTGAGAGAATTCCATCACAGCCCAGTTTTGGCAAAAGCGGAAAAGAAAACAGATAAAACAAAAAATAATTTCCCAAAGAACAAATGAAGTCTACAGGGTTGCACGTCTGTTTTTGTAAGGAGAGGGAAGGAACACTTTGGACCACCCTTGGACATTTATTTCTCTGGCTTTTCTGACTATATTCACCCACCCACTTCGTATATTAATACATTTCTTAATCAAAGATCTTAATCAGATCGGGCTTACAGAGAGAAAAATTCTGTTAAGGAAGAGATAAGCTGTGGCGATTCATTTGCCAACCTTTTGCTCCAAGTTGTCAGTGAAATATCTGCTTCCAGTTCAGACTAGAGAGAGAATGGACTTTCGTCGATTTCATCTAGGGCTATAACACCGATGAACAACTATAAGTCTGATTTGTAATTAATCTTGTTACCTCTTAAGATTTTAAACTCTGCTGATACTTTCCAGGGCTCTAATGTTTCAAAAATGACTACTGATGGTTTCCTTTTAATAAGCCTTTATTTTTCAGACTTTCTGCTATTTCTTCCAGTCTTCTGTGGCTTTTTGACTTTTAACTATGTAAAGTTTTAAAGTGCAGTTATTCCTTTCAAATGCATTTCTACAAGATATCTTTTATAATGCTCAGCTGAACTATCAGGGGCAACCCACACATGGAACATACACAAGGCATCTCAAAGTGTGAAATGTAGTTGCTTGGTCTGATTCCTGACAGCTTATTTTGCAGTCTGCACTTACACATTTGATTTTTTAGAATTCCCCATTGTGCTCCACAGTACAATGTGGAAAGTAACCCTACACTTAAGTTGGTAGGAAAAATGAAGCAAAGGATCAGCAAAAATAGTACCATTCCATCTTATTAGATGGAACAGTACAGTAAGATTAGAAAGTTCCAGTAAGATGGAACTATCATTATTATAATGTTATAATAAGAGTAAGTCTGCTTGATTAAAGGCTTCTGAAGACTCTGATACCACATGAAAATTTATCAAATAAATAATATATTTAAGCATGGCTTAAAAGTTGGGGCTGAAAGTGAATAACTTGTATATGGACGTATAACTTTTTAATCAGGGAGAACTTTTTTCCTGCATCCTGCCTTCCCATCAACCAACTCCATTAGCAGCTGGCAAAGCTTCAACAGATCAGACCTGCAGACCAAGCATACAGGGAGAAACCTTTGTGTTAGTGCCAACTCGTGCTTAATTTATAGGCACCTAGGTTCTCCAGATGAGAGCATCCCTGTCAGCTTCTTTGATAATCACAGACCTAGAGTAGATGAAAACAGACAACTAGAAAGACGGGGAGAAAGACAGGATAAGTAGAAAGAAAAAGAACTGGGTATTAACTAGAATGAGCTCTTTAAAAAATTTTCAGCCAAGCAAATACCCACACTACTCGCATTAATTATTGTCATCTCTACACCACTACTGTCAAATTTTCATCATTTGGGGATTATCTCATAAAAGGTACATGAAGCCCTCAACTATAGAAATTTCCGAGGAAGGAAGAAAGGAAACATTTAATAGAAAAATAGGGGATTCAAGAAATCCTACTCATAAAACTTGCTATCTTGCACAGGTCATGTTCTCAGAGGCCCTCAGATTATATATATATTCATACATATAAAAAACTTCAGGAGTTGAAAAGACTGGGGTTCCTAGTCATTTCTATGACATCAGCCCCTCTCAGAGTCCAATGAAAGCCAATGCTCTATCCTGAGGGGAAAAAAGTATCCTAAAACAACTTTTTGCTTACAATTCTAGGCAATCTACACCAAAATTTCTGGACCAAATTATTCTTTTCCAGTGCTAGTGTGCTTTCAGGAATTTTTTAAAAAGTCTCTTTGACTTTGTCTAGTAGTTTGGAATTGCAGAACTATAACCAAGAATTTATACAGTTTGGCACTTTTATTCATCTATATATGAAATTAAAACATTTAAAACATAGATTAATATATGTAAAGAAACATGAATTTAAATCTAACTTCAATACTAGTGTTGTAATGAGGGTTTGAACCCCAGATAGAAATAGTCTACAGAGAGGCAGTATGAAACTCTAAAAGGAACATTACTTTTAAAATAAGGAGAACTGGATGAAAAACATTTTCAAAGTTCCTAGGGGCACTCAAGGATCTTCAGGTTCATCCCATGTTCCATACATTTACGAGATGAAGACACGAGGACTAAAAGAAAGGTCTCCCGTGTTGCTCTCTCCACAAAACATAAGAATGGGACCATCTTTATTCCCACATTGACTTCTCTGGGCTCAGTTTCCTTACTTGCAAAATGAAAGAGATCCCTTACCATCCGAATAGTCTATAGTCTTTACACCTAATCCTCTTAGGTGTAATTAAGCTATTTAATTTGCTCCTTTGCTATAACAGTTAATTCTTATGCATGCTAAAAGCTGAAGCACTCATAAATCAAGCCATTCATGGAGTCTGTGTCACCTTAACTCCAAAACATCTGATGAATGTTTTCATTGCACTGGTGCAAAGAAATAGTAAGTGAATTCCTTGCAGTGGTGTTTGTTGTTCAGATGCTCAGTTGTGTCCAACTCTGTGACCCCATGGACTGTAGCCTGCCATGCTTCTCTGTCCATGAAATTCCTCAGGTAAGAATACTGGAGTGAGTCACCATTTCCTTCTCCAGGGCATCTTCCCACCCCAGGGATTAACCCATGTCTCCTGTATTGACAGGGAGATTCTTTACCACTATGCCACAGTAGTTAACTATCATATAAAGTAACAAAATTTGACTGATACTAAAAAAAAAAAAAAAAAAAACGAAACAAAACACTGATAATCTTTTTAGGTGACTCAAACATTAGGCATTTATTTTGTAATGCAATACAAATAGTTCTATTAGATATACGGACGTTGGTAGTATTAAGAATATAGATGCTGCTACATGTTGTTGTGAACAATCTGAATATAATCTGAATGCGTTCTCTTCTTCACATTGTGGAACCACTAGGAACCTTCGGTGGAGGTGCTCAGTCATGTCTGACTCTCTGCAACCCCATGATTATAACCCACTAGGCTCCTCTGTCCATGGAATTTTTCAGGCAAGAATACTGGAGTGGATTGCCATTTCCTGCTCCATGAGATCTTCCCAACCCAGGGATCAAATCCAGGTCTCCTGCATCTCCAGCATTGGCAGGCCACTGTGTCACCTAGAAAGCCCAAGGAACCTTTAATTCACAACATTTGAAAACATTTTTTCCCTAATCAAAAGTCTAGGAAATATTCAAATTAAATTATAAAGGAAAAGGTACAAAGAGCTATCCTTTTGGTTAAAAGAAAAAGGACCGGGACTAAGATTTTTTCAGAAGTTCAGTTCGGTTCAATCGCTCAGTCATGTCTGACTCTTTGGACCCCATGGACTGCAGCACATCAGGCTTCCCTATCCATCACGAACTGCTGAAGCTTGTGCAAACTCATGTCCATCAAGGCGGTGATACCATCCAACAATCTCATCTTCTGTTGTCCCCTTCTCCTGCCTTCAATCTTTCCCAGCATCAGGGTCTTTTCCAATGAGACAGTTCTTCACATCAGGTGGCCAAAGCATTGGAGTTTCAGCTTCAACATCAGTCCTTCCAATGAATCCTCGGGCAGATTTCCTTTAGGATTTACTGATTTGATCTGCTTGCAGTCCAAGGGACTCTCAAGAGTCTTCTCCAGCACCACAGTTCAAAGCATCAATTCTTCAGTGCTCAGCTTTCTTTATAGTCCCAACTCTCACATACATAATGACTACTGGAAAAACCATAGCTTTGGCTAGACGGACCTTTGTCAGCAAAGTAATGTCTCTGCTTTTTAAGGTGCTGTCTAGGTTGGTCACAGCTTTTCTTCCAAGGAGTAAGCATCTTTTAATTTCATGGCTGCAGTCACCATCTGCAGTGATTTTGGAGCCCCAAAAATAAAGTCTGTCACTGTTTGCATTGTTTCCCCATCTATTTGCCATGAAGTGATGGAACCGGATTCCATCATCTTTGTTTTCTGAATGTTGAGTTTTAAGCCAACTTTTTCACTCTCCTCTTTCACTCTCATCAAGAGGCTCTTTAGTTCCTCTTCACTTTCTGCCGTAAGGGTGGTGTCATCTGCATATCTGAGTTATTTCAATACAATTCAGCCCAGAAACAGTAATACTAAGAAACCATTTTGTGCAAGACAATGTGTTACATGTCTTTGGCGGGGCTGGGGTGGGGGGTTGATGCAGAGATAAAATAAGACATAATTCTGGCTTGAAAAGACTAGAACTAATGTTGGGAAGAAAGGCATTTGTGCAGCTAAAAGGGAAACAGAAGAAGGAGCATAAGAGTGGAGGAGAAAGAAAACAAGGCAAGAGAAAGCCACTGAGACTTTTCAAACTTGAATGTGAACATGAATCATCTAGAGATCTTATTAAAATAGAGGTTCTGATTTTACAGATCTGGGTGGGATCTCAGAGTCTGCACTGCTAAGAAGCTTCTAGAGAATGCTGATTTTACTTGTCCGTTCATAACACTCCATGCAGCAAGGGTATGAAAGACTAGTGCAACCCAACAGAACTTTCTGCAATGATACAGTGTTCTAATTAGAATTACCCAGTATGGTAGCCACAAGGCACTGTGACCAGTAAGCCCTTGAAATATGCCAAGTATGACAGAGAAACTTCATTTTTAAATTATTTAATTTTAATAAATTAAAATTTTAATAGTCATATGTCTAATAGCCACCTTATGGAGAGAGCAGGTCTAGATTACGCAGTTAATTTAGGGCAAAATGCATGGTAGGCCTCGACTTTCTGCATACTTACGAAAATCAACTTAGTTCAGGATTTCTCCACCTGGGCACTAATGACATTTTGGACTGGATAACGCTTTCTTGTCAAGATGCTATTCTTTCCATTGTATGATGTTTAGCAGCATCCTTGGCCTCTACCCACTAGAGGACAGTGGTACCCATTCTAATCATGAAATTAACAATGTCTCCAGACTTTGTCCAACGTGGGGGAGGGCGAAGTCGGTGGTTGACGAACAGTGACCTCCTTAAGCACAACCTAGGTATCTGCATTAGTTTTCTACTGCCGCCATAACCAATTATCACAAACAAACTTTTTTAGATTTTTGACAAAGGAATGGGTCATTTTCAGATATGAAATAATTAGTGATTGTGTTAATTAAATCCCATTGTTGTTCAAAAATTTAAAAACAAATCCTTGAATCTGTTCCTACAAACTGCTCTTAAGAGTAAAAGCTGGTATCTGCTTAGCTTTTTCTAAGAGGTGGGTGATGAAGAGTAAATCAAGCCAGATGGCATTTACACTTAAGGTTTCTTTCTCTTTTTGAGTCTGATGTACACGATGTGACAAACTGTCTTTAAAAGCCCATTTTCCCAGGCTTGAGAAGTTAAGCTCAGTGAGGTTGACAAGGAGGAAGGTGTAGGGAGAAGTTGTGGCCCAAGGATAGAGTATTTGCTGACTCACTCCCACCACAAAGGGTGGCAAACTGAAATCAGGCTTTAATTTAACTCTTTTTTTGCACTTTCAAAGATACAAGCACTTCCATTCATTGAAGCCTATGGGGGTAACGTGATTAGGGAAGTAGAAGAAGGAGCAGGGGAAGAAAGAGAAGGTAGACTGTATTCTGGTTTTGTTTACAGGGAATTATGAGAGAGAGAAATGTACCAGAATAGAATCTTTTCTGCTAAAATAAAACCACTGACCAAATTCGTACTTTTGTATTATGGGCAGTCTGAGGGTTTCCCTCCCACAGAAGTCCATGAATAAGACTTCTGATGCAAACAGGATGGTACAAACAGCTTTCTCCCTGTACCTCCCAGCTAAGTATAAACACAAATCCTGGGGAAAAACAGAAGAGACAACCAAAGAGAACTCTGAAATGCAGAAAAGGAAAGTGAACCAATTAGGGACCCCAGGGCTACATGGTCTCACAATCTCAGACCTAACAGAAGATCAGCCAAGCTCAAGACTTTCCAGATTCCCCACCAAAGGCAGCCCACGTGGGCTCATTCCTCCCCCAGATCAAATGGGGTATCACCGACACCACCAGGCAAGCCTGCAGCACTGGCAAAGAGGGCTGGATCAGGATCACCCCCAGGGAAAGCACGCTCCTTACTCACCAGACCTAAGACTCCTGGGCCTAGTGAGGGATAGTGGGCACCAGGCAGCCCCAGAAAAGGAGATCCTGACAGGAAAAAGCCCCACCTGGGAAGTGTTGCTCTTCCCTGCAATATGGCGGGAGGAGAGAGGAAAGGAGGGTCATTCTGGCACAGCAAAAGCCAGGAAGTAGTTTGTTCTCATGCCAAAGAATTCTTCTCTCCACCCCAACCAGAGACACTGGGAGGTCATACCCAGGGAAACTCCTCCGCCCCTCAGGTGGAACCATCAGGGACTCTGGGAATCTGAGCTGCCCCAAATAGCCCACATCAACCAAAATAGCACCACAGAGTCCCTGAAAATGCTAAGCCTAAATGAGATGACTGACTGATAAAAGAAAAAATTAAAATAGGACCTTGAGTCTCCAAATATAATAGCTAAAATGTCTAGTTTACAACGGAAAATCATCCATCACATCAAAAGTCAGGAAAATCACTACCTGACTGAGAAAAGAATAAGCTGATGCTAACACCGAGCTGGATCAGATATTAAATTATTGATAAGAATTTTAAAGCCGCCATTATAAAAACACTTCAAGACACAACTGCAAATTCTTTAGAACAAATAAGTATTGCAGCAAAGAGCTAGGAGTTTTAAAAAAAACCAAATGGAAGTTTGAAATTAAAACATGCAATAACAAGACTAAAGAGTGGGTTAAATAGTAGAACGCAGATGGCAGATATCAATTCATCCGAAGACAGATCAACAGAATCTACTCAATCTGAATAAGAGGAATAAAATAGATTTAAACAAAAGAAGAAATCCACAGTGGCAGGGACCAGGGTGATAACAAAAGATTCAACATTTATATGCATCAAAGCCCCAGAGGACAGGAAAACCGAAGCAAACTTAAAAGAATATTAGAAGAAACAATGGTTCAAAATGTCCAAATCTGGCATATATATATGTCCACATACACACCCTGTATATATAAGCCTACAGATTCAAGAAAGAGTATGAAACTCAAAGAAGATAAATACAAAGAAATCCACCTCAAGATATCTCATAATCAAATTTTGAGAAATGAAGCAATAAAAAAAAAAATCTTGACAGCATTCAGAGAGAAATGACACATTACCCATAAGGGAACACCAGTTCAAATAAGAGCAAATGTCCCATCTAAAACCATGACAGCCAGAAATAAGTGGCACATTTTTCAAGCGTTGGAGAGAGGGAAAAAAGAAATGGTCATCTTCAAATTCTATATCCAGCAAAAGTATTCTTCAAGAATGTAAGGAATACAAAGACATACTCAAATGAAGGAAAAATAAAAGAATTTGTTGCTAGCAGAACTACCTTTAAAAAACAGCTGAAAGAAGTTTTTCAAAAGAAAGAAACAGTAAAAGAAGGAATCTTGGAACATCAGGGAAAAAAAGGAAAAACAACAAAAGGAACAGAAATACGTGTATGTAAAATAGATAATTCTCCGCAAGGGTTTTATAAAACAGGTCACTGAAACAAACACTAAATAATCATCTGATTCTCAAGTGGGAAAAGTAAAGGGATTTAAATGGAAATAAAATAAGGCTTCCACACTTCAAAGTGGTAAAATACTGATATTAGTAGATGATGGTAACGCATATGTATATAATGAAATACTGAGAGCAACCATTAAGAAAACAAACAAAGAGATATTCAAAAACACTGTAAGTCAAGATGCAATCCTAAAAGTCCTGAATGCCTACTTGGGATTTTGCATATTAGATGGCTAAAAGTATACAAAAGCATAAAGTCATTCAGGGAAAAGTTCTGGACTGGGACCTACCTCACTGTGGGATGGATCTAGAACAGAGTAAGATCTGAATATACCTGGAAATGTACATCACCAGAACTTACTGGGCCTCACTTTTCATATCTTTGGAATAGAAAGGGTTGGAGAAATAGGTCTGTAAGACAACTTGGGCCTTTTTCAGGGTTAACTGTGTGATTATTCTATAAATTATGGATTCCCATTCTTCTCACCCACCCTATGAATCATATTCCTTATAACTCAGATGTCTCTAAAAGTGCCCTGAAAACTATGAGAAAATCTACAATCAAAAAGGCATTTATTGGTACGCATACTCAAGCCTCTCAGATTCCAGCAGAGAGAAGTAAGAAGGAAAAGACTCAAATGTAACATATACCCATTGGAGCATGGACCATTTTCACTTAAAGGAATTAGTCATTCTTTTTCCACCATTGGTAGGAAATGAAAGTTTATTCCTGTTCACTTTGCATTCCTCTTAGGTCAACCTATATCTAATCTCTGAAACTAAAGGGATTACAGGAAAATTGGCTGATTCCCATCACAATACCCCAACTCTGTATGCTTTCACTTCTTCCTCAGCTGGCCATGCTACCATAATCCAAGGCTGCATCAGTAGTTTCAAAAATAATTTACCTTTGGGAAGTGCTAGTCATATACGGATGGTTTGGTACATTGGACAAATAAATCGATTTAATACAATGTTTTATAAACAAGTATAAACATCTTAACTTTATCATAAAGCTTAAAACTTTTATTTTCTTATCAGTAATGTGTAAAGATTAAAAAGACTCTATGTCAGAAATTCCCTGGTGGTCCAGTGGTTAGGACTCTGCACTTTCATGGCCCACAGCTTGAGTTCAATCCCTGGGTCAGGGAACTAAGATCCTGCAAGTCAACACTGAAGCCAAAAAAGAAAAAAGACTATAAACTTCTGTCAATCTCTTATGTTTTGTGACCAGATAAACAGAATTAGATGGAATCACTCAACATGGCAATCCAGCTTTGTGGTTAAGAGCTTGGGTTTTGATGTCAGATGTACCTGGACTAGAAAACACCCTGGTCTGCGTTCTTGCTGGCTCAGTGTCCTAGTTTAATATCCTGGGTTTCAGGTTATTCATTTGTAAAAAAGATATGATAGTATCTACTGCACAGGACTGCTGTAGGCTACACGCATCAAGTGCTTGGTATATACTAACATTGTACTATAGAAACTTTGCTGTCAGAGGCACACATAATTGTGTAAACAAAGTGAAGCATTTTAAAAGGTCAGATAAGTAAGGGTTATGGCACAAAATTACAAGTCCTTAGAGATGTTACCTCTGAAGCCAAACTTCTCCTGTGTTAACATTTGAGACCCTGAGATTATTTACCACCTGACTACAATGCTGGACTACTTCCTATATTAGGATAAAGACCCTCTTGATGCAAGCGAAAGAGGAGAGTGAAAAAGTTGGCTTAAAGCTCAACACTCAGAAAACTAAGATCATGGCATCTGGTCCCATCACTTCATGGCAAATAGATGGGGAAACAGTGGAAACAGTGGCAGACTTTATTTTTTAGGGCTCCAAAATCACTGCAGATGGTGATTGCAGCAATGAGATTAAAAGACGCTTATCCTGTGGAAGGAAAGTTATGACCAACCTAGATAGCATATTAAAAAGCAGAGACATTATTTTGTCAACAAAGGTCCATCTAGTCAATGCTATGGTTTTTCCAGTGGTCATGTATGGATGTGAGAGTTGGACTATAAAGAAAGCTGAGGGCCAAAGAATTGATGCTTTTGAACTGTGGTGTTGGAGAAGACTCTTGAGAGTCCCTTGGACTGCAAGGAGATCTAACCAGTCCATTCTGAAGGAGATCAGCCCTGGGTGTTCATTGGAAGGACTGATGTTTAAGCTGAAACTCCAATACTTTGGCACCTGATGCGAAACCTGACTCATTGGAAAAGTCCCTGATGCTGGGAAAGATAGAGGGCAGGAGGAGAAGGGGACGACAGAGGATGAGATGGTTGGATGGCATCACTGACTCAATGGACATGGGTTTGGGTGGTCTCCGGGAGTTGGTGATGGACAGGGAGGCCTGGCGTGCTGCGATTCATGGGGTCACAAAGAGTCGGACACGACTGAGCGACTGAACTCCTTTCATACCTGGTGTAACATACTGATAAAATAGGGTAAAATTCTACTTCATTTGTATAACTACTGGTGGTTTCTTAAAAAAAGCTTATTTTAATCCATGTGTTCTTTTCTTTGAGAAAAACTAAGTATCAAGACATGTATTCATTAAAAACATCACCTTCATAATTTCAGCCTGTACTAGAAATGTAATCTTATCTTTTTTTAACACTAACCCAATAGATGCCAAATGGTCACCTCAAAAAAATGATCTAATAAAAGCATAAATTCCAATCATTCTGTGGTAGAAATTTTTCATATTTAAATATTTTCCTTGGATTTGACTCTCATAACCATTAGCGTTGATAATCAGTTATCAAAGTATTTTAAAAACAGCTAGTTTTCTTCAAGGCCTCTTCTAGGATAAGACTTTTTAAATTAAAATGGTTTCTATGTAAAAAATATAAATGCACTTAGCAAATATAAAATATAATAGACATAACATACAAAATACAAGTAAGACCCAAGCTTCTATATTGATATTGGATACACTTTTAAGGGGCCAACTTATGGATAAAGGAAGTTTCTGAAAATTACTATGTGGAAAAATCCTTCATTGATGCAAAACAGACTTGGAATAATAATTAAATTTTGTAATTTTTGAAAAAAAAAACTAAAATTAAGAATAAAACAACTTTTATCAATGTCAATACAGTTTCTGTTATTACAGTGTAGATACCTAATCACAAAAGCTAATGCATGCCTGAAAATATTAAAAATGTATTCATCATATCAGCTTAACAAAGAGGAGAAAAGGATAACACTTATGAGAAGAGGTCAAGTCTTATTTAAGAATTTGATGGCAATAATGTCACGGACAATCAATATTCGTGATAAACTACTGACTAGGGAATAGCATCACAGAACCATCAAGGGAGGGGTAGAAAGAAGCTAAGACTAATAGACATGGGTGGAAGACAATCTAGATTCCTTAGAGATCTGGCAGGCTTCTGAGGCACAGAGAGCCTCCAGTCCCCTTACCATTGTAAAAAGGTAGGGGGCGCTTCCCAGGTGGTGCTAGTGGTAAAGAATCCTCCTGCCAATGTCAGAGATGAAAGAGATGTGGGTTAGATCCCTGGGTTAGGAGGATCCCCTAGAGGAGGGAATGGCAACCCATTCAGTATTCTTGCCTGGAGAATCCCCATGGACAGAGGAGACTGGCAGGCCACAGTTCAGAGGGTCACAAACAGTCGCACATGACTGAAGCAACTTGGCACAAAGGTTCCAGGCCTCCAGGGGAACAGCTCTTTGGTGGAAGAGAAGGCGGAGACAGATGTATAAAGATAACGAAAGAACCATACATGAAAATAAACAGGTTACTCACAAAGCAAGACTAAGCACATTGACCTCAGTTCAGTTCTGTTCAGTTGCTCAGTCGTGTCCGACTCTTTGCAACCCCATGAATCACAGCAACCAGGCCTCCCTGTCCATCACCAACTCCCAGAGTTCACTCAAACTCACGTCCATTGAGTCAGTGATGTCATCCAGCCATCTCATCCTCGGTCGTCCCCTTCTCCTCCTGCCCCCAATTCCTCCCAGCATCAGAGTCTTTTCCAATGAGTCAACTCTTCGCATGAGGTGGCCAAAGTACTGGAGCTTCAGCTTTAGCATCATTCCTTCCAAAGAACACCTAGGGCTGATCTCCTTTAGAATGGACTGGTTGGATCTCCTTGCAGTCCAAGGGACTCTCAAGGGTCTTCTCCAACACTGCAGTTCAAAAGCATCAATTCTTCGACACTCAGCCTTCTTAACAGTCCAACTCTCACATCCATACATGACCACTGGAAAACCATAGCCTTGACTAGACGGACCTTAGTCGGCAAAGTAATGTCTCTGCTTTGGAATATACTATCTAGGTTGGTCATTACTTCTTCCAAGGAGTAAACGCCTTTTAATTTCATGGCTGCAGTCACCATCTGCAGTGATTTTGGAGCCCCAAAAAATAAAGTCTGACATTATTTCCACTGTCCCCATCTATTTCCCATGAAGTGATGGGACCAGATGCCATGATCTTCATTTTCTGAATGTTGATCAGAAATGATCGACCTCAGACTCTTCTAAATCAGGAGTCTTCTAAATCTACTTTGACCCATTAATTCTATATTTTTTCCCATTATGTGTCAGGACAACAGAAAGATGCTCTCAGATAAAAGATATGTTACTGTCTGTGTGATGGGACTATGTGGGTGACTATTAATATTTTTTTTATTTTTTAATATTTCCCAATTTATGTGTGCTGATCATATACTATGATAGAAGAAAAATAAATGATTAATAAAAAAAAAACTTAGCCATTAAAGCAGAATAAGCAAGAATCACAGAGGATAGAAAGATGGCTTGCTATGCAAAGAATATTTGAATTATCTGATTTATATCAGTTTAATCATCCCAATGTTTCCTATCAAAAAAGAAAGATATCCTCAAAACACACACACACACACACACACAACACATGTTCACATATCCCTGTTCTGATTTCAGAATGAATTCATTTAAAAATTATAGTCGAAAAAGTTTAAGCTCTTACTCAATCCAAATAGGTCAGCCTCTCATCTACTGCTCTTTATCTGTTCTTAGGAAACAACTAATTGCTGTTTTTCTTATTTTCTTTTTTCCCTTTAAGCTTATTTTAAGAACATTTTCCACTTAAATTAGTAATTAAAATACTATTAATTATAAATGATTTTATTTAAATATTTAGAAATACTTAGCTATTTTAAAATATTTTTTTTTCTATTTTAAAATTGTTTAGACATTTTAAATAATTTTACAATGATCTTTTGGGCTCCAAAATCACTGCAGATGGTGATACAGCCATGAAATTAAAAGACACTTACTCCTTGGAAGAAAAGTTATGACCAACCTAGACAGCATATTCAAAAGCAGAGATATTACACTTTGCCAACAAACGTCCATCTAGTCAAGGCTATAGTTTTTCCAGTGGTCATGTATGGATGTGAGAGTTGGACTGTTAAGAAGGCTGAGTGTCGAAGAATTGATGTTTTGAACTGTGGTGTTGGAGAAGACTCTTGAGAGTCCCTTGGACTGCAAGGAGATCCAACTGATCCTAAAGGAGATCAGTCCTGGGTGTTCATTGGAAGGACTGATATTGAAGCTGAAACTCCAATACTTTGGCCACCTCATGCGAAGAGTTGACTCATTGGAAAAGACCCTGATGCTGGGAGGGCTTGGGCGCAGGAGGAGAAGGGGACGACAGAGGGTGAGATGGCTGGACGGCATCACTGACTTGATGGACATGAGTTTGGGTGAACTCCGGGAGTTGGTGACGGATAGAGAGGCCTGGCATGCTGCGATTCATGGGGTTGCAGAGTTGGATATGACTGAGCGACTGAACTGAACTGATTAGAACTTAATAAAACATTCATAAATCATTATTTAGATGGGTATTTTTACTATTAAAATACCTTAAATATAACAGTTTATTTGTAATGACTAAAATCTTAAAATTGGATGCCTATGTAAATGAATGCCTGATCACATAATATCTTTATAAGAAACTCAGAGAAAAAATGTAAAATAAAATAATAATCTAAGAGGATAAACACATTTTAGTAACTGCATTGAATAAAACATTCCAGACTCTAAGAGAGAAATTCATTAGGTAGTGGTGTTAACTATATGCCGTAAAGAAATGCCTTTTCCTCTGTGGACTAGAAGCTCACTCACATGTGCACAACTGTCCAGGAAGCCTTCTGAAATTTAAACCCAGCTCCACAGGGTGCTGGGAAGCCTGCTATTTTAAAATATTTTTTTTTCTATTTTAAAATTGTTTAGACATTTTAAATAATTTTACAATGATCTTTTGGGCTCCAAAATCACTGCAGATGGTGACTACAGCCATGAAATTAAAAGACACTTACTCCTTGGAAGAAAAGTTATGACCAACCTAGACAGCATATTCAAAAGCAGAGATATTACACTTTGCCAACAAACGTCCATCTAGTCAAGGCTATAGTTTTTCCAGTGGTCATGTATGGATGTGAGAGTTGGACTGTTAAGAAGGCTGAGTGTCGAAGAATTGATGTTTTGAACTGTGGTGTTGGAGAAGACTCTTGAGAGTCCCTTGGACTGCAAGGAGATCCAACTGATCCTAAAGGAGATCAGTCCTGGGTGTTCATTGGAAGGACTGATATTGAAGCTGAAACTCCAATACTTTGGCCACCTCATGCGAAGAGTTGACTCATTGGAAAAGACCCTGATGCTGGGAGGGCTTGGGCGCAGGAGGAGAAGGGGACGACAGAGGATGAGATGGCTGGACAGCATCACTGACTTGATGGACATGAGTTTGGGCGAACTCCGGGAGTTGGTGACGGATAGAGAGGCCTGGCATGCTGCGATTCATGGGGTTGCAGAGTTGGATATGACTGAGCGACTGAACTGAACTGATTAGAACTTAATAAAACATTCATAAATCATTATTTAGATGGGTATTTTTACTATTAAAATACCTTAAATATAACAGTTTATTTGTAATGACTAAAATCTTAAAATTGGATGCCTATGTAAATGAATGCCTGATCACATAATATCTTTATAAGAAACTCAGAGAAAAAATGTAAAATAAAATAATAATCTAAGAGGATAAACACATTTTAGTAACACTGAATAAAACATTCCAGACTCTAAGAGAGAAATTCATTAGGTAGTGGTGTTAACTATATGCCGTAAAGAAATGCCTTTTCCTCTGTGGACTAGAAGCTCACTCACATGTGCACAACTGTCCAGGAAGCCTTCTGAAATTTAAACCCAGCTCCACAGGGTGCTGGGAAGCCCACAGTGCAGGCAAAACTCTTGCTGAAGCAAAGGACAGGCATATCCAGCAACCAGCTGGTATGCACCATGCACAGGGAAAGCTCAATGGAAGTTTTAGTTTCCTTTCAGAAGGGACAAGGGAACTACAAACTAGACACCAGATGGTAATGACCTGTATGATCTGACCTCTTTCATACCTTCTCCATATTCCTATTACCTTCTGCTTCTCAACTGAGACTGGAATTCAACACTTAATAATATACAAAAGTTCTAGATATTTGTATAAGGGTCACAAGACTCTTCAGAGTCCTGTGGACTGCAAGGAGATCAAACCAGTCAATCCTAAAGGAAATCAACTCTGAATATTCACTGGAAGAACCGATGCTGAAGCTCCAATCCTTTGGCCACCTGATGTGAAGAGCTGACTGACTGGCAAAGTCATTGATGCTGGGAAAGATTGAGGGCAAGAGGAGAAGGGGGTGGCAGAGGATGAGATGGTTAGATAGCATCACTGACTCAATGGACATGAGTTTGAGCAAACTCTGGGAGACAGTGGAAGACAGAGGAGCCTGGTGTACCAGAGTCCATGGGAAGGCAAAGAATCAGACACAACTTAGCGACCTAACAACAACAACAATAATAAGGGTCAGCAAGAAAGCAGAGAGGCCAGGGAAGATACCATCTCAGACTAAAATAAACCTCAGAGCAGAAAACCCCAAGTGAGACAGGAAGTGGACGGACAGATACAAAGCCATCTGGGTCACTGAGGGCTGGGGAAGGAGAAAAGCAAGCACAAAGGCGATGCAGAAACAAAACAGCTAAATCACAGGTTTTCAATCCTTCATAGCAGAAAATGGAAAGAAAAACACAATGTCTTTCCAAACACACCCAGTTTAGACCACCCGTAAGGCCAGATCTCTTTGCTCTGACCCTGTGCCTCTGTAGAACTTTGTATCACAATACTTTGGAACTTGGGAGGATGGACACTGCCAAGAATCTCCCTCCCTCAAAACCAATTCTGACCTCTTCACAGACGCAAATGTCTGATCCAAGACCCAGAGATCGAATATAAAACTTTGAAAAAGGAAAACCCTTGTCTTTTAATGACTGTTTATAAAAAAAGAGAATAGAGGTTCAACACTTTTTGCTGACTAAAGAATTCTCATTTAATTGTTTTTACTCCTAAAAGCAAAGAGAGAAGAGGCAAGATCAAACGAGCTTCTCTAATAAAACCTGTTTTAAGATGTTCGTCCTTCAGACTGCACTGAAATGCTGTTAATGAAGTTACTGTTTGGATGTTCACGTTTTCACCAACCACAGAAACTGGCAATGTCTAAATCTGGACTATTACAATATAACCCTATGTCTTCTGCTGAAGACAACGTCAAACATCACCTTTTTCATTACTCAGGAAATGTGCCCAGAAGAAAGGACTAGAGATTACATTTCAAATGTCACCAGGACACTGCCCTTTTCTCATCAACCTGCAGATGAAACTGGTCCCTTTTAGTTCACAAGGCTCTTGCTAATCTTGTCTCTCTTGGAATGCCCCAACTAACAAAAAGGTTGATCTCAACTGGACTAAGCAACTGGTCAACCTTATGAAGGTCAGACTCCCAGCCACAGGAAGGGCTGGCATAGGAACAAGAACTCCATGGCAAGAATGTTTTACATTTACTTTTCAACACACTGTATTTAGTTAGATCAGTTGTCTTATTTCCAATGAGGAACTTAAAAGTTGAATTCAACTGACTTGTCAAGCTACCATTCCAACTGAAATCTGTGTTCAAATCCAGATATACTATTATATTCCCAGACCCAGTAATTCACCTGGCACACAACAGGTACTATCAATCTATTTGCCTGCCTACCTACCTACCTTTATGGAAATAAAGTGTTGAACTGATTCCAAGGCAATTTTCTACCAGACCATGCCACATGGAACTACAGACTTTTAGAGCAGTCATTACATTAGGTGGAGAAGGAAATGGCAATCCACTCCAGTATTCCTGCCTGGAAAATCCCATGGACAGAGGAGATTGGCAGGCCACAGTCCGTGGTGTCGCAAAGAGTCAGACATGACTGATCAAACTCTAAGCACCTATTCTGCAGGAAGTACAGGACGAGTGAGATGCCGAAAGTGGAGAGAATGGGTAAGAAGTTCAGTGGGTACCTGTTACATTTTTCCACAGAAAGACTGTTATTGGATTGCATTAATGGGACCTGTCCAAGCTTGACAAGTATCACTGTCCTTTATCTCTGGCAGGAGATGAGAAACAAAAAGTTTTCCACTGCTTTTTATCCCCTAGGTTCCTGCCCACAAAGGATGCCATCATCTTAAAAAGTACCTATTCCCAGGGGAAAGCAAGCTCCACACCAAGAATTTACAAACTCCCACTGGATTCTAAACATACTTTTCTTTCTCTTCTTATGTAGCTGCCTAACTTTTAAACTGCTTTGAATATGTAAATGTCTTTAATAAACATGTTTCTACCAAACATCTAGAAGAATCCTGGTTCAGAGAATAACTCATGACCATCTTCCTTTGCAGATGAGAGGCCAAAATGGATATTCCGATAATTACATGGAAGATGTCTGACACAGTATGGATACAAAAGTCTTCTCTCTTTCCACTTCTTTCCTCATTAAATACTCAAAAAGAAGCTTGCTTTATTTTGCTTGCTGAGATGCTACTTCTGGCTTTCACTTCTCTTTCAAATAGGTCATTTTACCTTTTCAGTTCCGTCCTTGCTAATCCTTAAAAATGGAATCTGCCCTTAGTTCTAATAACCACCTGGCTTGCATAGGAACTTGGGTAAAACAGATTTCACAAGTTAAAAATAAAAGTCTGAATTCAGAGACAGTAATGAGGATGCCTGTCACGTGTTTAACACAGACATTGTCCTCAAGGATACTTTAGTCTGTCCTTAAACTCTGTGTAAATGTACTCTTATACTACTATGTTCAGCATTTTATAGCTCTTCTTCATGTTTCATTAAAAAAAATATTATTGCTATTTTGCAATCACAAGAGTCCTACACAATGTAGAATCCTTGAAAATGAAATATACAACAAAATTTATAATTCCATCTTTGAGATCAAACCTGTGAGCAGCCCATGAATATCTATGTACATGCAAACATATACATACAACCACTGTGTATCTTTATGCACATTTTTCTCCTCAGATAAATTCCTAGAAGTACAAAGACATAAAAGGATACAAATCGTTTAAAATCTTGAGATGAAGCTTTTAGCTTATTTTCTGTACTTCCTATCCTGGACAATGAAACAGTCACTGACTTTCCTAAGAAGAGAAATTGAACAGGTTTGCCTTCTTTTAGGTCTTCCTGTTTACCTTCTGAGTATCAGTAGACATAATCGTTTAATAAATTATCAAACCATGGTAACAACATGAATAACCAAAACAAAGCAAAAGCAAACAGGTACGTTTAGAATGAAATAATTCCATGATAAAACATTAGGCAGACTTTAAACATTAAAGGCAGCTGTATGAAGTATGACATCAATTATATAACACAACTGTATCTACTTACATGTATGTTCACACACACACGATAGCTGCTGAAGGCGTCTGCCATGTACCCGTAATGTCCTAAGCTCTTCACATGTGCCTTCTCATGTAGTTCTTTCAATAACCTCAGGAGACAGACACTCCTACTGTGTTTATCTTACAAATGAGAAACTGAGGTTCAGAGAGCTCAAGAGGCTTTTGTTGGCCACATAACTGAGAAATCATCGATGGAGTTGGGATATGACTCCAGGTCTGAATCCCTCCAGAAGCCTTTGTTCTGAGCCACAAGACCACACTGCAATAGGAAAACACACTGGATAGAAATACATCCAAATGGTGGTGGTCAAAAGCAGGGTGGCTTTTTATTCTTATTTAAATGTTCATCCTTTACGAAACATTGCCATTAAATATGATTTACTTTGCTAGGCAGGCATAAATCAGTGAAGAGGAAATAAAGATCACATACAGCCCCTGTGAGTCAGGGCCATCATTACTGATGATCCCAGGACATCATTATTATCATGAGGAGATCCTTCGCTTGACATGGTTCTCCTCCTCCTCTCCTTGCAATTGAGGTGGTACAGTCTTCTAAGGAGGCAGGTATTTCTTCAAGCTCCACAGTTCTCTAAAGAATGTTAATTACTAGCCCCCACTTCCCAGCCCTGCCAAAAAATCCCTAAGTTCACAAATATTCTATACTTAACTCAAAATGTAAAAATAACAGTAGTCCAGATGTTATCAGGAAATATCATTTGGAAATTAGATCCTTGAAAAAAATGAACTGTAATATAATATGCATGATGAACTCATTCTTCTAAATTAGGTAAAATAAAGATTCTTAAAGGCTACTGAGAGAAGATAAAGGAGAATTCTGAGTGCTGGGCATATCCACTTTTTATGCTGTAGCACCTCTATAGTTGGAGAAACAAACAGCTTCTTTTCAAAACCTAATCCAAGGTATGGAAAATTTTCTTCAAACTTTGAGGAACAGGACAGTAAGTTTTTAAGACTAAGGAACACTCTAATAAACCTCACTCTAGACTGAATCAACCAATACATTAGTAAATCAAGACCAGAAATGCCTTCATTGCACTGCAGTCTGGAAGCAGACTCTCAGCCTTCTTTAAGGACTATTATAAAAATGTTCTCTTGGGATGTGGTACTGCATGTGAACCATCCAGTACCTCACACCACGACCCATGCATCCATCACCGACTAAGAAGACCCATAAGAGAAACAAACTTCCCTCTGGGCTCAGAATTCACAAGTGCTATTTCTCCTGATATATTATAGACACAAAATCAATCTAATTGTGTTTAAATCTGCATTAATTGCTAGAAAGTATATCCTTACATGGCACTTTCTCACATTAATTTTTCCCTTTTTCTTCTTTTTTTGTTTATTTTTAACTTTGTCCTCTGAACTATATACATTTTTTTAAGCTGACTTAAATCCTTTTTTTTATACAAGGTTAAATATAAACAAACAAAGGCAAACACGCTGCACACATCTGTAGGACTAGTTATGTCATACTACCGTTTAGACATAAAAATCACGCAACATGAATGGTATCAGCATGTCTCCTACAAACCAGAACGGAGCAAAAATTTTCACTTCTATTCTAACAGTGAAGTCCAGTCTAACTTCTGTCCTAGGCCATTCAGCAGACACTCAGATGACAACTGACCCCAACACAGTGCTGGCTTATCTGCAGAGTCACAACTATATCCTGATTACATGTTTCCAAGCTACTATGCTCAGGAAGTAAGTGGTCAGGGATATAACACTTCTGCTTATCCTTGAGGTGAGTAGACAAAGGAAGTTGTCAGGCTGGAGATTTGACATTTTAAAAACAAACAGTGCATGGAGGAAGTGCAAGTGCATGGAGGAAGGGATGAGGAAAAAGATAGGAGAATCAGGAAAGAGTAACGTCTCAGCAGCCAAAAGAAGAGAAAAATTCAAGACGGGTGTGTTCAATGATATATTCTTTATGGAAGAACAAATATTTATGAAGCTGCTGCTGTTGCTGTTAAGTTGCTTCAGTTGTGTCCGACTCTGTGCGACCCCATATACGGGGGCCCACTGTCTCTGGGATTCTCCAGGCAAGAACACTGGAGTGGGTTGCCATTTCCTTCTCCAGTGCATGGAAGTGAAAAGCGAAAGTGAAGTCACTCAGTCGTGCCCACTCTTAGTGACCCCCATGGACTGCAGCCAACCAGGCTCCTCTGTCCATGGGATTTTCCAGGCAAGAGTACTGGAGTGGGGTGCCATTGCCTTCTCTGATTTATGAAGCAGATAGTTTTAAGTGTAGATTTAAATACATAATATTGCATCCTTAATCTTCCATCAAATAATATTAACTTCTTTTAAACTGGTGCTTTTCAAAAGTCAATTCTTCTTCCAACTGTGCTCATTTTAAAACACATTGCACATGTATGGTAGGCACACTCTACAATGTCCCTTCCCTGAGTCACAGCCCTGTACATACAGTGCCCTCCCCTCACGTGTGGGAAGAACCTGTAACTTGCTTCTAAGAAACAGACTACAGCAAAGGGTATGCATCAGTTTCCCTGATGGCTTGGTTATACGGCAAGGTGAAAGGATTTTGCATATGTAATTAAACTGACTTTAAGTGGAGCAAAACATAAATTATCCTGGGTCTGCTGGACCTAATCAAGTAAGCTCTTTTAAAAAGAATCTAGAGGTCAGACACTGGAAAATGTGAAGACTCTGTTGCTTTTTTCTTTCCCAATATATTATTTTTTTTATCAAAGTATAGTTGATTTACAATGTTGTATTACTTTCAGGTGTACAGCAAAGTGATTGAGTCACATATGTGTGTGTGTGTGTGTGTGTGTGTGTGTGCTCAGTCATGTCCGACTCTTTGCGACCCCATGGACTATAGATAGCCAGGCTCCTCTGTCCATGGGATTTCCCAGGCAAGAATACTGGTGTGGATTTCCATTTCCTTCTTGAGGGGATCTTCCCAACCCTGGGATGGAACCCATGTCTCTTACATTTCCTGCATTGGCCCATGGATTCTTTACTGCTAGCACCACCTGGGAAGCGGGTTATAGGTTATAACTGCTTATAGGTGATTACAAAATATTGAGTATGGTTCCCTGTGTCCCTGAGCTATACAGTATACAGTAGTTCCTTCTTGTTTACTTTGAAGACGCAAGCTGCCATGATTTCCACAGCTGCAAGGAAATGAACTCTGCCAACCACCTGAGGGACCTTGGAAGCATATCTTTTCCTGGTCTGGCCTCGACATGAGAAGAGAGCCCAGTCAACATGATGACTTCAGCTTGGTGAGACCCTCAGCAGAAAAGCCACTATGGTGTGCTTGGAAGTCTGATCGAACCCGTGTGATAGTAAATAGATGTTTTACCACTAAGCATAGTAATCTGTTACACAGCACAGAAAACTAATACAACATCCAAACATAGTCAATTTGCATGAGAATTGCCTCATGATGCTAACAGGAAAAAAGCAGAATGGAAACTTCGGAATCTTTGTGAGTTTCTAGGTTTTTAGCATTTATATTCTTTCTTTGTAGCCTTAATGTTTATATTTTTAAATTTCTTTTTGGAAGTGCAACTGACATCAAACTCTTTTCTTAAATGTTCATATTCTACCTAGCCAAGCTCTCCCACATTAAAAGTTACAGATACTTAAAGCTTCTGCTACAAAGTCCACGATGCTAGGCTGGAGGACCACTGATGCTGTCACTGTGAGGCTTATTGTTTACCTGCCCAAGAGACTTGTCTCCAGTAGGCCAGGAAATGTTTAGTTTGCTAGCCTGTGACTTTCATAATCATCTAAGAAGCCAAGAGGGAATCAAGCTACATCTTTACATTGTTACAATGACTCAGCCCACGGGATTCAATGCCTTCCACTTGAAGCTACAAGACCACTGGTTCTCCCTTCACCTTCTATTTGGGTTTGAAAACGACATTAAGTACGGGCCAGCAAATTCCCTACAGACCTGCAAGGAGAGCCAAGGTTTCATTTCCATTTTTACAGTGAGATGAAAATACAGTCTAAGGCCAGGCTATTCAGCTAAGATTTGGTTCCATAATGGCACGTTCTCTCTGCTGTGTGTAAAATTATACAGTGATGATGTATTTCCACGCCACTCTGCCCAGAAAGTGGCTAGGCAGCGATGACTGTAGCGAGGGTGAAAGGGTTAGGCCTGTGGACACTTGGGTAAAGGGAGAATGGGGGAAGGGACAGTTTCTCTTTCTGAAGCACTTTTCTGTCAATTAGATATTAAACTTTAAAAATGCTTGCATTATATTGCTTACGAGATGAATACAATATTTTTGACATGCAGTCTGACTAAGACCACAAGGCACTGTCTCTCTCGGAATTCTTTTTTTTTTTTTAATTGGAGGCTAATTACTTTACAATATTGTAGAGGTTTTTGCCATACACTGACATGAATCAGCCACGGGTGTACATGTGTTTCCCATCCTGAACCCCCTCCCTCCTCGCTCCCCATCCCATCCCTCAGGATCATCCCAGTGCACCAGCCCCGAGCAGCCTGTCTCATGCATCAAACCTGGACTGGCAATCTGTTTCACATATGATAATATACATGTTTCAACACTGTTCTCTCAAATCATCCCACCCTCCCACAGAGTCCAAAAGACTGTTCTATACATCTGTGTCTCTTTGGCTGTCTCACATATAGGATGGTCATCGTTACCATCTTTATAAATTTCTCAGATTTGTTTCTAATGAAGCACTGGCAGTATTTTTTCTCAAATTTGTGATCCTTCTAAATTAAATTAAAACTACTGTAACAAATGTACTAGAAACAGCAAAAATAGCAAATTTTCATTGCTTAGAAAAATCAGAGAGAATAACAGTCTTTCTCTTTGTTTTCCTTTCCTTCCTTCCTTCCTCTCTGGCTTTTAACATTTCAAATATTAAAGGAAACAATAAAGTAAGGAGCAGTGGCAGTGAAATTACAAATATGGGGTTTGGGTGTGGGTTCCAGCAAATGTTGGATTATTTTCAGCAATTCACATAATCTCTTGAGCCTCAGTTTTATCATTTCTAAAACAGGCAAAATGTCAAATGCATAAAGTATAAACCTATTATGTCATGAAAATCTTTAGATTACTATTTAGAGTACTTTAATTATATAAATCAAATGTGAGTGTAAAATTATTTTTTCATTATAATATTGACTTCCCTTTCATTAACTGGTAAAAAGATATTTTAAAAGTGAATGATTTCTTTATTCCTAACAAAAGTCAGAATACGTGAAAGTAAATTTTATAGTTACTGTCAGAAAAAAAAATAGTAACAGTTAACATTTATTAAGTGCTTTACTAATACTTATTAAGGTCAGGCATTGTGCTAAGAGGCACCAGATCTTACTTTACTTCACTTTCTCATTTTTCATACAAAGGAAGTCCTATTATTAATCTCCATTTTACAGACGAGGAATCTAAAGTTTCAGGAAATTGAGCAGTAAGTGGTACCCTAGAACACAAAAGCTAGAGGTCTAATCCAGAGACCACAGGTAACCACTCCTTGGCGTCAGATGCGTTTTCTGGATTGACATGACGAGAACAGGGACAACAAGATGCGGCCTGGCCAGGTCTTCGCTGCTGTAAGAATTGGGAGGTCTGGGTAGGAGAGCGTGCCCACCCACACCACAGGGAGATGGCCACAGAGGGACACCCAAAGACACGACCCAACACTGGCACTCCGCTTGTGCGGCCTGTGGAGGAAAGAAGCTCCCTGAAACTGTGAAATGAAGTCCCGTAAGATCTCAAGCACAGTGACTGGTCCACAGCCAGAAGAAAGCCACATGAGGAACGCCCAGGCTACCTCTGGGACTGTGAAGGCTCGCAAGTAGATGCGGCCTGGCCAGGTCTTCGTTGCTGTAAGAATTGGGAGGTCTGGGTAGGAGAGCGTGCCCACCCACACCACAGGGAGATGGCCACAGAGGGACACCCAAAGACACGACCCAACACTGGCACTCCGCTTGTGCGGCCTGTGGAGGAAAGAAGCTCCCTGAAACTGTGAAATGAAGTCCCGTAAGATCTCAAGCACAGTGACTGGTCCACAGCCAGAAGAAAGCCACATGAGGAACGCCCAGGCTACCTCTGGGACTGTGAAGGCTCGCAAGTAGCTCAGAGACTGCTGCTGCTTGATGGAAACTAG